>JAULBY010043398.1:0-13037 GCA_032358315.1 Ophiocytium majus
CACCCGCCCCCCTCCTCCACACCACAACGCATCGCCGCCCGCCCGCCGTTGCGACCCCGTGACTCACCGTCCTGCTTAAAGGTGATGGCAGTCACAAGCGCGTCGCCGCACACGCGCGACCCCGTGATGAATGTCCCCGGGTGCGAGGGGTTGTACGAGTTCTTGATGCGCACAGGGATGCCGGCGCGCTGCGCGGGGCGCATGGCCACGGGGTGCAGAATCTTCGCGCCGAAGTACGCAAGCTCCGCCGCCTCCTCGTAGGACACGCACGGCACAGGCACGGCGCGCTTGACGGCGCGCGGGTCCGCCGTCATCATGCCATCTACGTCCTTCCACACCTGAACTTCGTCTGCGCCTACTGCTGCGCCGATGACCGTGGCCGTCAGGTCCGAGCCGCCCCTGGGGGGTTTGGGGGGTGTTGTGGGGGGGGGGGGGGGGGGGGGGTGTTGTGTTTGCTGTGCTGTGATTGCATGCTTCGCTAAGCATTATTGTAGATCTTGCGGTATGAAAGTCGAGGTGGTGCTACATCGGCGTGTAGACAGTGTTGCACCTGGTTTGCACATGCAGCGGTTTTGCATGTATTAGCACGTGTGCGGTCATGCCATCTGTGCTCTTGCATGCAGGCCAGACGTACAAACATCGGCCTGTAAACTGGGTCGCACATTGCTCGCTACCGCGACGGATCCGCATGCAGCCATACATACGATATATATACACAATGTATTACACATGAATATACTTCAGATGTGGTCTTTCATGCTGTAGGTGCAACAAGTGGCAGGCTACCTGGTACCAAAACACAGCGCGCTTATTGGACACTACTGTACATGCCAGTGATTGTGCAATTGTGCACTTCAAAGTGTGTATACATGCACGACAGTGCGCTGTGCTGTGTGAACATGACATCCACTGCGAACACATTCCCCTGCTGGCTTCGCATGCTGCCTGCAGCAGGCACAGCATCTGCTGACAACACAACCTGATGCACACACAAAACCCTGTTTGGAACTGCATTTAGTACGTAGTTTAGTACGTAGTACACTGTACTACTACTAGTAGTACATCTCTACCTCAGTATACTGCAAGCACTTCTGAAGTATACGAAAACTCATGTACAGTAGGAGCGATATAAATGTATGGACATGCACCATGCTCCAAGTTTGGCGTTCCACCCTCGCCAGTACTGTGCCTGCCATGACCAAATCACTGAGTTCAATAATAAGACTTCGGGCAAGTGACTGCCTGCTGATACAGGCCGGCATCTACTTGGCAGTAACTACGACTTTTGCTGGACTACTAAATCAGTTGAGTGCTTGGCGTGGACACAGACTGAAAGCTGTTGTTGATTCTGGGCCAGCAAATGCTTGACGTGCTTGGGTAAACACAGGCCAAAAGCTGTTGTTGATTACGGGCCAGCAAATGCTTGACGGATTTTGAAAGGCCGGCGACGAACGTTACATCTCCGCCATTTAAGTGCGTGGTAACCAGGATTACAGGACTGTCGCTGCCTTTAGGCATGCCAACTTGCTCGCTGTACATGTACACGCTGGCGACTCTTCCTCAAGTTGGGCTGCTCAGCACGTGGCGACAAAAGCCAACAAGTGGAAAAACTCAAGCTTGAGCCAGTACCACTAGTGCTGGCGGCAGTGGCAGGCAACTGATGCTGGACCTGAGCCGCAAAGTGGTCTCTGACATTTCCCACCGACCACGTTGTCACATTGAACACTGTTGAATAGTCATACATACACATCACGATACACTTGTTGTCGGCTATGCAGGTGTTGAAGTTAGGCTAGGTAAGTGTTGAAGTTGGGCTAGGGGATTGGGCTACCAAGTGTTGAAGTTGGGCTAGGTAGGTGTTGAACTTGGGCTACCAAGTACTGAAGCTGGCCCATTAAGTGCCTGGTGGGCACAGCCGCGCGACCGCCGCGGCTGCACCATGCCCCCCCCCCCCCGCACCTGCCCAGTGTGGTGATCTGCCCCTCCGGCGAGTGTCCAATGAAGCCCGTGACAACCGCAACGCAGTTGTCGTCAAAGCGCTTCATGACCTCCTTCACGCGCGGGTAGGACTCGTCCAGCACGTCCGCATTACCAAACTCGCCCGTGGTGCGTATGCCTGCGCACGGCGGTGAAAGGATCGGTGATGTGCCCCCACAAATGGTGAGTAGTGCCGCTGCTGGACTAGCTGACGCATGTATTGTAGTGTCTGAGATGGATATGTTATAAGTAGGTTATGAGTGTGATCATTGTTTACTTGGCGTTTTTAGCTGCAATGGCTAGTGTGGTGACGTCACGTTTGGCATGTGACAGGCACCTGGCTGCACATGAGCCTGCACCACTTGACAAGCTGGTACTACAGGGTGTAGTGTGAAAGAAACCTAAAAGGTTGCTAACCCCAGTGTGCGTGCAGCAGTGGCATGCGCACGCTTTTAGTTGCCACCCGTCTGCCGGCTAACAGTGCTCTGCGCGAGTAATTGCTGCAGGTCAAATCTGTTTTTATGAAAATACGCGCGCCAACATGCTGCCAACGCTGGCTACCCAACAACTGATGCGGTACACTGCTGTTGGCGACACGTGGTTCAGGTGCGGGCGCCAGGCATGCAACACGCGCGCAATGCACCAAGCACATCAAAAGTGTAGCACCAGTAAAAGCAAGCCCTACATCACGCTGCATGCCGCTGCTGCAACAGCGCAACTTTTACACCGCAAGCGGTGGTGTGTAGCTTCATGAGAAAAACCACTGTGCATGCTGTTGTTCTTTGACGCTTGACGCTACACACACAGGCAAGTGCGCACCACCCACCCAGAGTCCAGGCGTCGAAGTGCTGGGCGGGTACCCCCAGCTTGTTAAGCACCGCCGCCATGATGCGCACGCTCATGCGCTCCCCGAATGACACCAGGTGGTCCTTGGTGCGAGGGGTCAGCTCCCTCAGGAAGGAGACGCCCGTCAGCAGGGCGGTGAGGTCGTTGAGCAGGCCCTCGATGTCCGCTTTCACGCTCTCCCCCAGCTCCAGAGCGTCAATGGTGGTGAGGTGCAGGGTGCGGATGGCGTCGATGTACACCTTGCCGTCCTCCAGGGCGAAGGCTCCCGCGCTCAGCAGGTTGTTGGTGGTCTTGCCCATGGCCGAGCACACCATGGTGGGCCTCTGCCCCTGGGAGATGAGCATCTTGACGAGGCTGCCCACCTCCATAAGCCGCTCCCCCGTTGCAAGGCTGGAGCCACCGAACTTGATCACAGTGCGAAGGGTCCCCTTGGCGCTGCCGGCGCCGCCGCTGTTGAGCACGGTGTCGATTTCCCCTGCAGCCATGCTCACCAGGGGCCTTCGGGAGTGGTGAGTGCGCCGTGCTGCGGCAGCTGCCGCCAGCCGGGGGGCCGTCAGGGCAGCGGCGGTCCCCTGGTGTCGTCGCAGCCGCAGGGAGGGTCCCACGGCAAAGCCCGACGCCGTGCCGGCGAGGGCACATACTGCAGCGACGACGCCCGCACCCCTCATGGCTGGGTGAGCTGCAGCCTAAGGACACTGGTGGATCCTTCTGCTGCTACCGCTACGTCTGCAGGCTGCCGCCGCGGTGCTCTAGCCCCCAAGTTTTGTGGTGTAAGATCGATATCATGTTGCCGAACGTCAAGATCGAGGGTCCGAGCCGGGTGTTAATTTGGCGCGCGGCGCGCGCAGCTGTGTCAGCTGTGTCAGGCTGCTGCTGCAGCTGTACATGTAGGTACTAACATTGTAGTAGTTGCAGTGCTCGAGCAGAGCCGGCGCCTGGCGGTCGCCAGCGCGTGGCAGCAGGACCGGGAGCCAGCACCAGGCAAATGGCGGGACATGCCTCCCGTGGAGGCGCTGGCAGGTTAACCTCTGCCGCCGCCACCATGCTGGCCGTGCTGTTCACTCCCGCAGCCACGGCTCTGCGTGTTGGCAGCAGCCGTGGCGCCCTGGGCACCGCTCGCCTGCTGGGAGCTCGTGCATGTGCTGCCCAAGCCCGCTGGCCCCACTGCGGCCCCTCCGCTCTGCGCATGAGCATAGGGCAGCCGCAGCAGGCCACCTCCGCCGCCGGCACAGCCTCCGCCTCCACAGGCCCAGCAGGAGCCCCAGGCTCCGTTGGTGAGTGGAGTGCTGCCCGCGTCAGGCAGACCTTCATCGACTACTTCGCCACCTCCAAGGCACACACCTTCTGGCCCTCCTCCCCCGTGGTGCCCCACGACGACCCCACCCTGCTCTTCGCCAACGCGGGCATGAACCAGTTCAAGCCCATCTTCCTGGGGCAGGTTGACCCCCGCTCCCCCCTCGCCTCCCTCACCCGCGCCGTCAACACCCAAAAGTGCATACGGGCGGGGGGCAAGCACAACGACCTGGAGGATGTGGGCAGGGACAACTACCACCATACCTTCTTCGAGATGCTGGGTACGTGGTCCTTCGGCGACTACTTCAAGGCTGAGGCCATCGAGTGGGCCTGGGACATACTCACCAACGTGTACGGCCTGCCCAAGGAGCGCCTGTATGCCACGTACTTCGGGGGCGACGAGGCCCTGGGGCTGCCCGCGGACACGGAGGCGCGGGACTTCTGGCTGCAGTACCTGCCGGAGGACAGGGTGCTGCCCTTCGATCGGAAGGCCAACTTCTGGGAGGTGAGTACATGGATCCCTTCTTCATTAGCAGGCGGTATACTTATCGTGTGCAAACAGGCTGAGGGTCAGTTGGGTGCTGCTGCCGTGCTGTGCCGTGTTGTGTGCATGGATTAGTTTTCTTGTTGGTGATGTGTGGTGTGCTTGCTGGTGGCTGCTGCTTGCTTACCTAGCTTTTGTGCATGAAGGGTTTGGCACAGTGTGCCCTGTCGCAACAAAAAAAAAGTGCTCATAACTTCAACTTGAAACTTCAACTTGAACATTGTTGCAGGGTGTGCGTGCACTGCTGCGCAGCAACACCCGCTTGCTGCTGTGCGGCTATCCCGCCTGCGCTGTGCTGCTGCGCTCGGCGCTGGTGAAGCTGCTGCTGAGCAGTGTGTGTGTGCGCGCAACCTGTGCCGTGCGCATGCACGTAACATGCCGCGCACCGCATCGCCATGCTGCTGCTGCTTACATGTGTGTCGCTCCACACCTTTGCCTGTGCGGAAGCTTTGTATTTCTGTATGTGAATGTGTGCCGGTGCCCAGCCAGTGCACCACAGCTGCTGCTGCACTGCTCAGCAGCAGGAAAAACACACCACCGCAAACCACTCTCTGTCATAGCGCGACAGATACCGTCAAACCAACCTAACTGACATCGCATGCCGCCGCCCTCCCACCAAAGCGTGCACCAAACGCCGCCACGCCATCACTGCGTGCCACAGCGCGGTTGACCACCACCACCCCTACTTCAACTTCAGCAACCAATACAACAAAAACTTCAACAACACTGCATTTTGCCACCCATCACACACCCCGTCCGCCTCGCAGATGGGCGACGTGGGGCCGTGCGGCCCGTGCAGCGAGCTGCACTTTGACCGCATCGGCGGCGGGCGCGACGCCTCTCACCTCGTCAACATGGACGACCCAAATGTGCTGGAGATTTGGAACCTGGTCTTTATTCAGTTCAACAGAGAGCCCGACGGCTCGCTGAAGCCGCTGCCCGCGCGGCACATTGACACGGGCATGGGGCTGGAGCGGCTGGTGTCGGTGCTGCAGGAGCGCACGTCTAACTATGACACGGACCTGTTTGCGCCGCTCTTTGAGGCCATACACCAGGTGATCGGATGGAAATGCGTTTAACTACAGTAAACTTCTGAAGTACTACTGTAGTGTTTATACTGTAGTAGTAGTTCTATGAAGGTGTCGTCAGCGCTGCAGGGGCACACGTCTAACTATGACACGGGCCTGTTTGCGCCGCTCTTCGAGGCCACACACAAGGTGCGCGCACGCATGGAAATGCGTTTGTAAGCACAGTACACTTAAAGTAATTGTAAGTAGCTGTTAACTCTTGTGTCAAATGGGTTTGTAAGCATAGCACACTTATAAATAGTAGTTGTAAATGTCGTGTCCATACATCAGGGGCCCACGCCCAACAACCACACGGACCTGTGTGCGCCGCTCGTCAAGGCTATCCACACAGGTGCGCGCATGGAATTGCATGATTACCGTATACTACTGTAGTACGTCTGAAAAGTTGTAGTTTAATGGCACGTATCCTTACTTCAGAGGCGCACGTCCAAGTACAACATGCGCCTGTGTGTGCCGGTCTGCGCACATGCACATGACCTTAGATCACTGTGTAGTTAAAAGGCTCATGCCGTTGCTTCAGGGGCTCAT
Organism: Ophiocytium majus; assembly: GCA_032358315.1. Classification (NCBI taxonomy): domain Eukaryota; class Xanthophyceae; order Mischococcales; family Ophiocytiaceae; genus Ophiocytium; species Ophiocytium majus. Next base: position 6,277 of record JAULBY010043398.1, read on the forward strand.
GTTTATGAGTTTTGACCACCGCACACCACGCATTCCTTACTGAACACCACACACACACACACAAAATGAACACACACTCCCCCCTGAACACCAAAAACCACTTGAAACAACATGACACCACCTCGCCTGAACACCACAAGCACATCAATTTGCCACGCAGGCGGCGGGCGGCGCTCCCTACGGCGGCAAGCTGGGCGAGGACGACGTCGACCTGCGCGACACAGCGTACCGCGTTGTGGCCGACCACGCGCGCACCCTCACATTCGCGCTCGCCGACGGCGCCGTGCCCTCCAACGAGGGCCGCGGCTATGTGCTAAGGCGCATTCTCCGGCGCGCTGTGCGCTACGGGCAGCAGCTGCTCGGCGCGCCGGAGGGGTTCTTCTCGGAGCTCGTGCCCGGTGAGTTTGCCGCCCCTCCCTCATGAAACGGTTTTGAAACGGTTTTGAAAAAGGGCTCGGTGTTGGGCGCACGCGGTCGGTTGCACACCGCCCTTGAGCAACTATTACTGCTGAGCTGGCGTACGCACAGTTGCGCGCACAGCCCCAAGCACCTACCGCTGCCCAACTGCTGCTGCGCTCGCTCCCTGCTGCCCCCCGCACACTCACATACCAACCGCTGACATCTCTAGTACCGCCAAGCTGTCCCTGCACCGCTGCTGCCGGCGCTCCTGCCGGCGCGTAGTCGGTATGCACCCGCCCAAGCACCTACCACTGCCCAACTGCTGCCATGCTTGCTCCTGGTGCCCCCCATACCCTCACACACTAACCGTTTGCTACTACAGCACACTCGCGATTTAGCGCGGGGTAATGTCGCGCCCCTAGCACCCCGCACCACAGCAAGACCCGCACTAAAACAAACAGGGCATGTTGTATTGTTTATACAGAATCATGCAGTCTGTGACAGGCCTCTGGACCCCGCACTAAACTGCATACCGCACTCAACCGCACTCAATCAAAGCGAACTAAATCGCGAGTGCACTGTGCTGTTATTCCTGCTGGCGATGCAGTCATTGTGCGCAGCTTCTCGGCCGCGTTCCCGGAGCTGGCGGGGCAGGAGCGCTCCATCCAGGAGCTGGTGGCGGAGGAGGAGGCCAGCTTCAGCAAGATGCTGGAGAGGGGCATCAAGTTTTTGCAGGAGGTGCAGGCGGAGCAGCGGCAGTCGGGATCCGAGCTCATTCCTGGGGACAAGGTGCGCCGTGTGAGGCGCGCGCAGCAGCAGGATTTACTCATGTACATATGTAGCTATTGCAACACTGCAAAGGAAAGAAACAAGTGGTATTGTAGACTGCAATTTGTAGTTGTTAGTGCGACTATCACCACTGTCACACTCGCAACCCTTGTTGGATTACCCAGATTCCTTTGTACATGTAGGTATTTATGAAGTACTGGAATACTTAGTAGTACCACACAAGTATTAGTCTGACAGCTCCACTGAAAAGCGCCCACGGTCTATGGAACTAGCCATGCGCCATATCTACCTCGTATTTGGAGGTAGCTGGTGCAAGTACCCACACGTTGGTTGCACCACGAGGTCCCCTACATCCTGCCAACGCGTGCTGACACGCTGAGCTTGTGTATAATTATGCAGCACCTTGGCTTTTGGGGTTCCAGTCACGATGCTGCGACTGCAGCATGACTTCAGTCCGTCGACTGTACATAGATATCAACTAGTGTGTCTTATGCTAAAAGACGAAAAAAATAATCCAATGTAATAAGAATAGTGCGGTATTTCTAAAGACGATACAACAATATATATATGTTGGAGTTGCATTTATTATTTTATTAGGGTTTGTTCCAATGATGGAAAAATGGTAGTCACGTGTACATAAATACTTGCACTGTACGGAGTTTTGTACATACACATGTACAAATATTCAGTCATCCATTGTGTGGCCTGCTACTTGGTGTGCGGCGTTAAAATGAAGAAGCAGTATACATGCAGTTACCTGTTACAACACACACACCACCAGGTACCGTTCATGTTCTTAGATCTGCTTAGTACATGCTTCAGCAGCACTACAAAGGCATCAATGGATTTACAGCATTCTCATTCGCCGAAGTACATAGCGAACATGTTCACCTGCTTGTACACAAAGGCATCACTGACTGTACAGCACTTCTCTTTCACCAAAGTACATCATAAACAACACCCTTACAAAGCCTCATCTGTGGTCAGCCATCCCTGCTTACACTGCTGTCTCTCAGCGAGACGTCCCCACACACGCGTGTGTCTGCCATGCGCAGGCCTGCAACATTCCTCAAAGCTTCATCTGTGGTCAGCCATCCCTGCTTACACTGCTGTCTCTCAGCGAGACGTCCCCACACATGCGTGTGTCTGCCATGCGCAGGCCTTCTTTCTGTACGACACCATGGGCTTCCCTGTGGACCTTACGCAGCTCATGGCGGCGGAGCAGGGGTTGACAGTGGATATGGATGGCTTTGAGGCGGAGATGGCGGAGCAGCGCAGGTGGGTGCATGTGCGCATAGATTTAGTTATGCCAACAAGAACAGATCAACTGAAACACACCTAGTACAGTACGTGTAGAATTTTTCAATTGTTGGTAAGATATGCCAATGACACTCCAATCAAAAAAAGGACTAAGGTATTGCATCCACGCTTGCATTACTTGAGGTATGTGCCATGGTGCCGGTGCATACCATGCGCTGGTATGCTGCCCGGCAGCCGCAGCAGCGCAAGCCGCTGCTGCCAGGAGCTGCACTCAAACTTTTTAGCCAGCCACATTTAGCCGGCCACATTGTGACAAGCTTGCCATACTTGAACAAACATGTGCCACAGTGAAGGTGCATTGCTGTGCACTGCTATGCTGTTGGCAGCCTCAGCAGTGCAGTTGGCAGCCTCAGCAGTGCAGGTGCTGCTGGCGCCAGGAGCTGCACTCACTGTTAGCCGGCTGCATTGTGACAAGCTGCTGGCAGTGGGCACACTTGGTGCGCCAGGCCCCACACAAGGCAGACGGAGTAGTGTGAACTACTGCCGCAGACGGCACACGCTATGCGACCTTTTCTGCCCGCAGCAAGCACCCTCCCACAAATTATGGCCGCCGTGTCACTGCTCGAAATCATCAGTATTCATGTCAACGTGCACCACTGGAGCCACCCGCCACAGGTCCTCACTTTTCAAAAAACATTTCATGTTACTGGACAATAAACACCACTCTAGTGTGAACTACTGCCGCAGAGGGCACAAGCTATGTGGCCTGCATGCTGCACCCCTCCCACAGGTGTTGTCGCTTGGCACTTCACCGCTCAGCCTAGTTCACTGGCTTCCACGCCAAAAAAACCCACCAGTGCACTGGGGCTACCCGCCACATGACCTGGGTACTAGTGAATCACTGACGCATGCAAGAAACAGCCAGATCGTTGCACAATGTGTGCATTGTAAACAAGCTGCGCCTGCGCCTGCGCCACCTCATGTCAACAGTCCCATAGTAACACCAACATCAAAACTACCGATGCAGTCACCCTGACCAATCCTCCCCCCCTCAAAAAAACAAAAAAAACTAACAATCCCTGCACAGGCGCTCCGGCGAGGCGCAGCGCCGCACGCGCACCGCATGATCACAGTCCCTCAACAACATCAACATGAAACTACTGATGTCAACACTTTGGCCAATCCCCTCCCCCCCCACAAGAAAATACACATGTATGCATACATGTACACATACACATCCCGGCACAGGCGCTCCCGCAAGGCGCAGCGCCACGCGCGCCACCAGTCCCATAACAACATTGACATCCAAACTGTTGATGCCAACACTTTGACCGATCCCCCTCCCCCCCCCCCCCCCCAACACATTCCGGTATGTACATCCCTGCGCAGGCGCTCCCGCGAGGCGCAGCGCCGCACGCGCGCCGACGGCGGCCGCGCGCTCGTGCTGGAGGCCGAGGAAACGGCGTGGCTTGCTCAGCACAACATCACCCCCACGGACGACGCCGACAAGTACGCATTGCCGCCCGCGGCCACACGCGCGTACGTGCGCGCCATTTTCGACGGCGCCGCCTTTGTCGACGGCGCGGCGGAGGGGGAGGAGGCGGTCGGGATCGTTCTCGACAGAACGTCTTTTTACGCGGAGTCAGGGGGACAGGTGGGCGATGCGGGCGCGCTGCTGCTGGCGGGCGGTGTGGAGGTGGAGGTCGTGGACGTGCAGACGTTCGGCGGCTACAGCCTGCACATTGGGCGCGTGCGCGGCGGCGCGCTGAAGGTGGGTTTTTCAGAGACGCGCGCTTGGTGTTTTCGAGAAATCCGGACCAAGTTTTTGTAAATGTTATTTTTTGTGTTCTGTAAATGCTCTGGCGGAGTGTGTGGAGGTGGAGGTTGTGGACGTGCAGATGTTCGGCGGCTACAGCCTGCACGTTGGGCGCGTGCGCGGCGGCGCGCTGAAGGTGGGTTTCTCGGACGCGCGCGCGCTTGCAGGTTTCGAGAAATCCGGACCAAGTTCTTTTTGTTGCCTTTTGAATGGTCTTCACCATCGTTTTGGTGGGTCGCTGTAGGGCGCAGGGGTCTCTGGGTAGCCACGACCCCCTGTCACCACGCTTCCTTAACGCACCATCCAACATGCTGCACACTGTGGCGGTTCCTTTTGCTCGGCGCGAGCGACACGCGCGCCACACACTCAGACGGCATGACCACCCGCCCCTCAGTTTTGCACATGAAGCCAAGCAGACGTACACCAGACAGCGTGCAATGTGGCTCGCTCCAAACTCCAGGAATTCAAAGCACCTCACACAGATTGCAAACAAAACTTTCCGCAACTCGGCTGGCAGTTCTCGGCGGTGAACGCACCTGCCCACACTTAGCCCTAATCAAAGATGGTGCCCCCCCCCCCCCCCCCAAAAAATTTTTTTTTTAAAAAAAATCAGGTCGGTGACGCCGTGGAGTGCCGCGTGGACGCCGCACGGCGCGCGCGCGTGGCGCCCAACCACACCATGACCCACGTTCTGAACCACGCCCTGCGCGAGGTGCTGGGCGACGGCGTCTCCCAGCGCGGCTCCCTCGTCTCGGACGAGCGCCTGCGCTTCGACTTCAGCCACCCGCGCGCCGTCGCGCCGCGCGAGCTCGAGAGGGCGGAGGCCCTCGTTCAGGCGGTCGTCGCGCAGGAGCTGCCCGTGTTTCACCAGGTGAGGGGTCGCGGCAGCGCGCAGGCGCCGTGCCGCCACTCCCGTAGATATCGGGGTATAAGACCCCCCCCCCGAATACGAACCCCCCGGTTTAGTGAACGAGGAGCATCTGGCAGCAAGACCCGGGGTAACTTCTACTTGTGAAGTGTATAAATGTATACAGAATAGGAAAACGTGGTACAAGACCCCCCCCCAAATAAGAACCCCCCGGTGTTAGCGACGGGCGCTTGGCGACACAACCAAGGGCTCTTATACCTGGATGTCTACGGTAGGTGCTCCCAAGCACATGCGCACGCGGTCTATGCGTCGAGCCTGTGTTGTGGGGCAGCCTGCCTGTAGTCAACCTGGCAAGGGCTGCGGCAACGTGCAGGCGCCACGCAACCACCGGGTGCTGCGCTGTGTGCATGTGGTCTCCTGTTAAGGGAGGAGGGGGGGGGCGCATGTGCAGCGTGCTGCGGGCGGAGGGGGGCGCGCTGCGCGCATGCCATCCGCTGCTCTGAGCTGAGGCACAGTTGCGCTGTTGCGACAGCAAGGCAGCGCACACGCGCTGCTCTGACCGCCGCAAACTGCTCCTGCCAACTGCAGCTAGCCCTCCCTTTGACCGCAGCATGCCACAACGCGCACACAACCACTCCACACCCACCATCCCCCCCCACCCCCCACCCCCCTCCCCTTCCCCCTCCCCTCCAGGTGGTTCCTCTCGAGCAAGCGCGCGCCATAAACGGCCTGCGCGCCGTCTTCGGCGAGGCCTACCCGGACCCCGTCCGTGTGGTGTCCGTGGGCAGCGACGTCGCCGCCATGCTGCGTGAGCCCGCCGCGGCCGCGTGGGCGCAGTCGTCCGTGGAGTTCTGTGGCGGCACGCATCTGGAAAACACGCGCGAGGCCGGGGCCTTTGCGCTCGTGCAGGAGGAGGCGGTGGCGAAGGGCGTGCGCAGGATTACGGCGCTCACGGGAGCGCTGGCGCGCGCCGCGCTGGAGGAAGGTGAGCGGTGCCGGCGGCGGCGGTGGTTGGTGGCGGGGGGTTTGGCGCGCTGGCCCAGCCTGCGTGCGCCAGCAGCAGCTCGCTCGCTCCCGCAGGACGCGCGCGGCTGCCAGCTACTGCCCCCTATGAGCCCACAAAAGCTGCTGAGCAAGTGCGAAACGCCCTTTGGCTCGCTGTGGTGGAGTGCGTTGGCAGCGGGCGCCCTGCCGCGGCTAGAGACGTTGACAAGAATCAAACATGTTGGCCGCCGTGCAGACTTTGATGGTGCGGTGCATGGCTGGTGCATTCCACAGCACCGGTTTTGCTCGGCCAAGCTCGTGACCTGCAGCGTCGCACCTATCGCTGGGCGACGCCTGGGCAAGGCGCACAGCTGCCGGCTGCCCCATCCACCCCCCACTGCACACCATTGCCACCACCTCACCCCCCCCCCTCCCCCCCCCGCCACACACCAACCAGGCGCCAGGCTCGAGTCTGAAGTGGCAGCGGCCGCAGGCCTCTCCGACGCAGAGCTAGAGGGGCGCGCCGCCGCGCTCCGCCAGGCGCTCGACGCAGCCACCATGTCCGCGGCCCTCAAGGCGCGCCTGCGCGGCGACGTGGAGGCCCTTCAGAAGCGCGCCGCCGCCGCCTCCAAGGCCGCCGCCGCC
>JAULBY010043409.1:0-13034 GCA_032358315.1 Ophiocytium majus
GTATATACGTAAATACGGCAAAAATACGTACGAAAATACGTATTTCAAAACCCAAAATACGGTTTTTGCCAGCACTATACATTATGGATGCACAATTCAAGTACATAGATACACATATGGACATGGGGCTGTAATCAGTTAGAGCAGTGCTCTGGCAACATGCCAGGCTTCCCTTAGAGTACTGAGCATTCCCAGTTTTTTTCACTACCTGTCTGATCCGTTTCTGGTCGCACGCACCGTGTGCAAAGGGCCTTCCGCGCCCTAAGCGGAGTTTAATAAGAGTACATACGTCTCAGTAGTGATACACTGCAAGAAGCAATGCAAGTACCACACTACACCTGAGTGTATCACTCCAAATTGTCTGTTTTATGAACGCGCCTCTTTGTACTGTACTGTGGTGTTGAGTGGCGTCTGCTCAGAGAGGCGCAGAGGCAGCGTGGCAGGCGAACGGGCATGTCTCAGGCAGCAGGCCGGAGAGCCAGAGGCCTCGACATTGTGGGCAGAGCGTGCCACTGGAATCGGCATACTGTTATACCTATTTAAGTTTATACTACTTGAAGTATAATAATATTCACTTCAAGTACTTTAAAGTATAATATACGTCAAAGAAGTGCCATCCCGTTGAAATATTTCAGAATAAATCACGATAAAATGATGCTTCTGAAGTACACCGTATCTACTGAGGGACTTCAGAGGCAAAATAATAATATCACATCATATGAAGTGTAACACCTGAGGCAGTGATTACATACTTCGGAAGTACAATGCACTCGCGACTCAGTGTGACGTAGTGTCACCCCCCTATTACCCCGCACTAAAGCGGGACCCACACTACATCACGCACAGGGCACTGTATATTGCTTGTATAAAACCGAATGGTCTGTGACAGGCCTCTGGACCCGGCGCCAAACCGCATGCTGCGCTAAATCAGAGCGCAACTAAATCGAGGGTGCATTGTACTACTTCATTACTTGTAGTACTTCGAATTATGCTACTGCAATAAGGCATGTACCGGTACTGTAGTAGTAGTAGGTGGGTAGCTGTTGCTGCTGCTGCCGTACCGCTGTCACTGAGACACGCTGTCACTGTGACACCCCCCCCGCTGCTGCCGCCGCCGCCCCCCTTTCAACACAGGAAATTGCTCGGATGACTCGCGACGAAACCGCGAAGTGAGTTCCCCCACACCCGCACCTAGATGCGCGCACAAGCCCCCCCATCCCCTCTCACAGAGCGCTTCTGAAAGATGTTGAAGTGATATTGAAAGTTGAAGCTGACCATGCGCGCCCACCCACACACGCACGCACACACACAAACACACACGCACCCGCCCCCCACACACACACACCCACACACATGCGCACACAAAAAACACCAAGGCACCTTCACACCCACCCACCCACCCCGAGCGCTTGTGAAAGAGACCTAAAAGGTTGCTAAGGCCAGATGCCGCCACGGCTGGCGCAAGATGCCAGGCCAGGGCCCGTGGGGTCATTTGCCCACCTGGTCAAACACTGTGCGCGCGCAGTTCAAGTTGCCACTTGAAGTAAACTTCAAAGTGTACTTCAAGTACCTGCTGTGTCGCCCGCCCGCGCCCGCTTGTTGCACAACATATGTGACTGCCTCCACATGAGCGCTAGCGACCCCCTAACACGGGTCATGTGCACCTGCTTATGCCACGTAGTGCAACTGAACATGACATGCTGTGGTAAATCAGACTTAGCAGTAATGTGTGGCGCTGGCGCTGCGGCGCGAACACCACGAGTGCTGAATGCGCGGCGCTGGTTCTGCGGCGCGAACACCACGAGTGCTGAATGCCGCCAGAGGCACTTTTTACGTGTGCGCATACTATATTTTCGAAGTACCGTTGTATGTATACTTGAACTACTTGAAGTAAGATATACTTCAAGGTATATTGTACCAGTACTTACGAAGTACCGGTACTTCGAATGATACTTCTCAGTGACAAATGTGTGTACTCTTATCAAACTCCGCTTGGGGCGCGGAAAGCCCTGTGCAACATGGGGTGCGGTCGCTGAGGTTGAACAGCACTCACACCGTAGCGGTCTACAAGGTGCTACCAGTGCCGTACACTTTTGGAGTTGAATAAGAGTACAGTTTTGAAGTATGACAGATGGTTGGTGTGTGTGTGCGTGTGCGTGCGTGCGCGCAGGTCAAGTGCCATGGGCGTGATTCCCTTCGAGCCCTCGCAGGAGCTGAGGCAGCAGCTGGATGCCTTCAGGGCAGGTTCGGTGAGGGCGCCACAGTCGCTCCTGCCACGGCCGCCGCCGCTGTGCTGCCTCATGCTGCTGCCACTGCCGCTGTTGCTCGTGCTGGTCGTGCCGCTGCCGGCTGCTGCTGCTGCTGGTGGTGCTGCTGGTGATCGTGTAGCTGCCTGTTGCTGCTGTTGCTGCTGATGATCACATAGCTGCCTGTTGCTGCTGCTGCTGCTGTAGCTGCTGATGACCATGTAGCTGCCTGTTGCTGCCGTGCTGCTGCTGCCGCTGTTGCTGCTGCTGTTGCCCACTGCTTCTGCTGCTTCTGCCGATGATGCTGCTGATGGTGGCGATGGCGCTGCTGGTGGTGCTGTTACTGTTACTGCCGACGATCACACCAGCTGCCTGCTGCTGAAGTTGCTGCCGCTACTGCCGCTGCTGCTGCTGCTGTTCATCATGTGCGCCGCCCGCTCTTGCCGTTGCTACTGCTGTTGTTGTCGCCGACCACGCAGCTGCCTGATGTTGCTGCCGCCGCTGCTGCTGCTGCTGCCGCTGCTGCCGCTGCCGCTGATGCTGTCTATCACGCAGGTACCCGCTGCTTGTGTTGTGCTGCACTGCTGCTGACGTTGCTCTGGCCGTAGGTGCTTCTGTTTCTGCCGCTGACAACGCAGCTGCCTCCTGCTGCTGCTGCTGCTGCTGCTGCTGCCGTTTTATGCTGTTCATCGTGCTGGCACTGCTGCTGATGTTGCTGCTGCTGCGGCTACTGCTGCTGCTACTGCTGCTGCTGTTGCTGCTTCTGCTGCTGAGCACTGCTGCTGCTGACTCCTACTGCTGGCTGCGGCTCCCACCGCTGCTGCGCTGAGCACTGATGTTCATCATGCCACTTTGCACCCCCCGCAGGTGAACTGGCTGGAGATGAACGTGGCGTCGGAGGGCACAGTCGGGCTGGTGGCCGCAAAGACAGGTACTTCAACTTGTACCTCAACATTGCAGCAAGCACTTCAACAGCACACTGACTGCCATGTGTTGTGTCCCCTTTGTGCTCGTGTGGCGCCTGCCCTCAACTGCGCGCGGGCTGCCACATGCCAGTGAACCGCGAGCAGCCCCTTGGACATTTTTCTGCTGCGTGCGCACAGCGCTCCGCCCCCCTCCCCCCCCCGGCGCATGTGCGCCCCCGCACGGTGGCTGGGGGCAGCATCCATGAAAACCCGGTCCTTGCAGCTCAACACCAGCAGCGCTCAACCCCTGACTGCCGTGTGTCGTGCCCCCTTTCGCACACCTCTGCTGCGTGCGCACACCGCTTCGCACCCCGCCCCCAGTCGACACGGGCGCAAGCCTGGCGCCGCACGTGGACCCCGGGGAGCCGCGCTTCCTGCTCGTGCGCTCGGCCGCCGACGCGGTGAGCGATGATTCAAACTAGCTCTTCCAAGACAAATGCTACCGAATTGGACGCGTGCAAGGAGTTTCGAGCGCGCTGCTCTAGCGCAAACGCACACTTCGGAGTGCACGTGTATGTTTTCTGGTCCAAGTTCTTTTTCATCATGATGTTCCACCTGTAGTGTACCTCAAGTCCCAGTTGAAATAAAAAAAAGTGGTTTTCCTGCCGCCACGTGGACCCCGGGGAGCCGCGCTTCCTGCTCGTGCGCTCGGCCGCAGATGTGGGGAGTGGTACTCTAGCCTAAGAGTTTCCACAACAAATGCTACTAAGGGTACAGTAAATCTGTGTGCGGAGTTTCGAGCTCATTGCTCCAGCGCAAATACGTGTACTGCAGGAGTGTTTTTAGTCTGTGGCCCAAGCCGTTTTGGGAACCACTCATGGTATACCTCGTTTTTAAAAGCGTTTCTGTGCTCTCCGCTGTGCTCACACAGTGGGCCGTGGCAGTACTCCGCGGCTCCCCTGGCGCTGCAGGAGTAGGTCACCGCTTCCTGCTCGTGAGTGCGGCCAGATACGTGGTCTGATGATGTGCTCTAGCTTTTCCAAAGTACCTAGACTACATAGTGTGAGGTGTACACATACTACAAAGCGAAAGAAAGCCAGAAGGCTGCTAAGCCCAGATACTGCCGTGGCTGGGGCAAAATGCCAGGCCGAAGCCTGCGGGGTGATTTGTGCACCTGGCGGAAAGTATACTTCTGAGTGTATATACTACAAGCATCCGCAAGAAAACTCAAGCTCGTTGCTGTAGCTCAGATCATGCATGCACTCTGCTCCAAGTTCCTTCGAGAGCCATCCTTCGCAACTCTTATCAAAACAAGCGGGGGGGTGCTCTCTACAATGATTGAGTTTATTTATTTTTTTTTGGCGGCACCCTCGGCACTCAAGGATCAGGTTACCGCGCCCCACTCGTGAGCAAGGCTGGACACGCTGCCCCTCCCCTCCATGCGCACACCGAGTGAGCGCTGTTGGAATGTGCTTCTGAAGTACTCTGCAGCATGCTTGGCTTTCCTCGAGGTTGAGTTAGGTCACCGGTCGGGGCGTGTAGGGTGGGGGGCTGCTTGAACTGCTTGGATGATTGGACAACCAATGTAACTTGTGCTGCATCGAGTTTTCAGAATGGCAGTTCCGTTGCACTTGCTGACCCCTCCAGTGTCCACTACAATGTTGCCACCACCGGTGCCTGCCGGCACAGGTGGCGTTTGCATACAGCTGTCCCGAGGGCGCCCCCGTGCGCCTGAAGATGACCTACTCCACGGCGCGCGCGAGCGTCGTCGCCGCCGTCACCGCCGCGGGGATCGACTGCTCAAAGGTGCGTTGCCACTGTTGTTGGTAGTGGTCGGTCATGGCGAATAACAATGCTTCATTCAATACCCTAGTGGAAGTACTGCTATACACAGGTCACCGCCGCGCGCATCGACTGCTCAAAGGTGTGTGTCCGTGGTTAGTAGTGGGGCGCTCTTCCATCCATGGCATTGACCACACATGGTATGCATCAAAAATATGCTGCAATCTGGACAAAGTGGTACGGTACATACGAAAACCAGCGAAAGCTGGGGTCAACTTCTTCTCCAAACCGGCGAATAATGCAGCTGAGATCGGATTCCGCCCTGCTGAGCAGCACTGGCCTCGACGGCGCCTCCTCCACCGCAGGATGCCCCCGCTGGCAGTTGGTTCCTCACAGGCACCTCTGCTCAGCTGCGCGCTCTCGCTGACGCCTCCGTCCCTTTTACAACTTCAACTGCAGCCATGCAACTTCAACTGCCGCCGCCACCGCTGGCAGCAGTGATGGCGTTGGCGTTGCCATGTGGCTTCATGCCTCTGCCTATGGGCCTTGTCCCGCTGCTGGCAGCCCGCCTTTATGCTCTAGTTTTCGCCTTTCATTTCAGCTGTTCGTGCGCGGCTGCTCAGCAGCTGCGGCACGTCACACGCTCTGCACAATCTTTGCAGAGTTAGGGGTAGCCCACTGCCTCCCGCCTTAGCTATGCCTACTGTAGCTACAGTAGCACTCTGCCTCAGAGCGTTGCGTGGGAGGGGCACGTGTGTTCTTCGTCCATGGGGTGTGCATGTTCGCAACCACAGTGTTCAGCCGGTTTCTACTGGACCAGGTGAGGTTAGCAGTCCTGGTTGGCTGTCTACGTGCACTCAATACTGGGAAGACCAATTTATTGATGCAAACGGCGAGCGGGTAAGCGTCAGCTAGGGGGGGCAGTGTGGTGCCTGTGGTTTTGCTTGAAAGTCTGCTCTACTTCAGCTAGTGCTTATACACACCACCAACCATGCAGGCTGAGTGAAATGCTTCTTGGACGCCTGCACACATAGCTTCACAGTCAGCCTGTAGAGCTCTACCCTGTAGAGCCCATGGATGTTCATCAGCGTTCATGATCAACATGTTCACGGCCACTGCTGTGAACATCGCTGGTTGTGTCCGCTCGGGTTCCGGGGAATGTGCAGGCTGTGAAGCTATGTGTGCAGGCATCCACAAAGCATGTCACTAAGTCTGCATGGCTGGTTGTGTGCATAAGCACTACCGTAGCTGAAGTAGAGCAGGCTCTCAAGCAACACCACAGGCACCACACTTGCTCCCCCTCGCTGGCGCTTACCCGCCCCGTTCGCGTCAATAGACTGGCCTTTGTTTTAAAAAGCAGCATTGAGTGCACGTGGACGGCCAACCAGGACTGCTAACCTCACCAGTAGAAACCGGCTGAACGCCGTGGTCGCGGACATGTATATACCCCATGACTAAGGACACACATGCCCCTTCCACACAACGCTCTGAGGCAGACAGTGGTAGCTAGGCGTAGCCAAGGCGGCAGGCCGCGGGCTACCCCAAACTCTGCAAAGGCTGTGCAGAGCACGGCACTGTGACGTGTCACAGGCTGCTGAGCAGCCGCGCACGACTAGCTGAAACGAAAAAGCGCAAACTGTACAACAAGAATGGCGGGCTCCCAGCCGCGGGACAAGTCCCGGGCCACAGGCAGCGGCATGAAGCTAAATGGCAGCGCCAACGCCATCACTGCTGCCAGCGGTGGCGGCGGCAGTTGTAGCTGAAGAAGGTGCGGCGGCGTCAGCGACAGTGCACAGCTGTCAGGGAGCAGGGGCGCCGGTGAGGAACCAAGTGCCAGCGCTCGGGCGCGCCCTGGGCGTTGGAGTGGGCGCCGTCGAGGCCAGCAGCCAGGCGGAATCCGATCTCGCTACTTCGAAATGTATCATTCGCCGGTTTGCCGACCGGGCTTGGAGGAAGTTGGCCCAACTTTCGCCGGTTTTCGTTGGCTTGAAATCGCAAAAAATGCACAGTGAAGCAAGAGACAAGAGCGCCGTTCTTCCGCTGCACACGCTGATGCAGCAGCAGGGCGGATCTCGTGGGGCCGGCGGCCCAGGTCGTCGTCCAAGGTGACAACGATGCTGTTGCCGGTAGGGCGGCGGCGGCCGGAGACAAGCCGCGCTGCGCGGACACCGCGGCGGGTGGCGGTGCCTGGGTACCAAGCAGTGGTACCGTCGCGCGCCCATACCCTGAGGAAGCCCATGCCCTCTACAGCGCTCGGCGAAGTGAAAGGCCGAGAGGGGCGGGCAGGCAGCCACTGGCATGCGTGCCTTTGGGCGGCGCGTACATGCCGGGTGCATAGAAGATGACTAGTGATGGGTCACGGCCTGTGACGTATTTTATATACTACTGTAGTATACGTTACACAAAACACGGCGTATTTCTACGCCCGAAAACGCGATATACGGCGTATGTGCCGTATAATACATGCTTTATACGGCGTATTTACATACTTCTGAAGTACGTTGTACGGCGTATAATGCGAAAATTATACGCTGTGACCCATCACTAAAGATGACTTGACGGCGGTCACGTTGATGAGCCTGCCGGAGGCGTGCGCGCACAGCGGGCCATGCGGCGCCCCCAACGGCAGTGGGCACAAGAAATAGCTGGCTGGACGAGTAGTCAGCACATACTACTTAGTATTACTGATTCTCGACCTGGCTGACAACAGCCAAAATGTCGAAACGGCGTCGGAAACGCACTGTGCCAGAGCGGCGTACAAAGTTTGTGCCTTGCAACCTTGGGTCTGGGCCGGCAACGTCAGCTCACACCTTTTTTTCAAGTCATCAAAATTTCATCACGCCGTACACGCTGGCTTTGCTCGTGGTAGTGGTGGGGGTGGCTTTGCGGCATGCCCGCAACGGCGAGCTAGCAGCATGAGGTAGGGACTCCAGACGGCGGCATATCCTGTGGCGGCCCGGCCTGCCCACTCGGACGCCCCGCTCGCCTCTCCACTTGGCTCCCGGTGTGGCCCGGTGGTGGTGCCCCCCGCGTGGTGGTGTGTGCGGCAAGAGTGAGAGCAGGCACGCCCCCACGGTGTGACAAGCAAGACCAATAAGGGTATAGAATATAATATGTTCCAGAACAATATAATATTATATTATATATTATATACTTCTTGAAGTAATAATAATAAAGATAGAGAAGAAAAACTAACCCGAGGGAGTTTGGGATAGCATGTCCACAGTGGTCAGTGAAAGGGCGCTTAGAGCATCTGCACTCGCGACGGCGACACGGTTACATGTACCGGTGGTGGGAGGCGGCAGCACTCCAGCGCACAAACAAAACGTCCGACCAACTTTGCATCAGGAGACGAGGAGCACCTGTCAGGCTGACAGCAGCTCTCTTGCAGATGCGCACCAGCTACCGCTTCGGCTGGCGCTGCTGCAACAGGCGCCGCCGGTTCCCGTTGTGGTCGCCCCCAGTGTCAATGTGTGCAGTAATGCGAGCACGCAAACCCCCCACGGTTTGCTCTGCAGCAGCCTTCACAGGCAGCAACCGCTCCCAGGCCGGCAGCTCGCCCCCACTGCCCCTGCCGGCGCCGCCGCCGCCCCCCCGCTGCAGCTACGCGTCTGTCCCCCCCCCCCCCCCCCTCCCCGCGCCACCACCACCAGCAGCTGCGGCTTCAGGAGCAAGCTCAACAGGCTAGCAGCGACAGCGCTGCCAGCATGCCTGGAAAGGCACTGCACTTCGCATGGGCACGGATTACCATCAAGCAGCAGCAGCTGCGCCCGCAACAGCGCAATGTGGCGAGGGAGACGGCCTGGGCGCTCGGATAGGAGGATGGGCGTGCTGGCACAATGCTGCTGCTAGTCTTGGCAGCGTGATGTGTTCACCCCTTGCACGGGTCCGCCCAGGGTGACGTCCCCTACCGGTGGGAAGACCTAGAATTTATTGTTGTGGTACTGCAGACAAGTTCATGCTTTACCCTGCAGCTATATGCTGCAATGCAGGGCGTAGGCGCCACATAGACTACTCATGACATCATTTCAGTGCAGTTACAACTATGGTCTCGCTGACCCAACCTGCTCACCACGTGCCGCTGCGCCCTCGCTAGCTGGCGCAAGAAGTGGTGCTGATGCAGCCGCGTGTGCACTGTCCGCCGGGGCGAAACCTGCTCAGCCTTCGGCAAGCCTCAGGCTCATCTCCCCTTGTACATGATCTCTACATATTCATACTCCATACTCCATACTGCGTGCGCCATATCCAAGTGAATCCTTGCTATTGCGGTCACTACGGTGTGCCGGCGCAGTCTGGTGGGGAACCCATAACAAAAAAAACGATGATCTCTTCACAATCTCGGCAACCAGCACTGGCAAAGGCATCTCTGTTGAAAAGACTGCATATTGCAAGCACACTAACGCAGCTGCTGGAGTTGAGCTGGGGCAGGTGCAAGAGCCGGCGCTGCCGCCAACACCACGATGACCACCATGCTATAGTGTACTACAGTACATGACAGCAAATGGGCGGGTTGGTAACTGGGGATTGAGGTTGAACTTGTCCCTAAGGCTGCGGTGATCACACCTCGAGTATGCCCACATGCAGCCTGGCGTCATTTCAAGATGCAGGCCTTCAAAGTTTGCCGACCATTCCTGCTGTTGTTCTGCGCACTCGCTTATAAGGTAAAATTTGTGTCTGCTTACATAGTTGCAATTGTTTTACTTACTTTCACCTGGTGCATCTGCCTACTGCTGCTGTGCTCAGTGGTCGACCACTCAGCTTGCAAAACATGTGTGACGCCGCATTTACGCGCTTTCAGTAAGCACGGCGTTTTCCCACGCAAGCAGTCCTTTTTTCGCAGAAGTCTCTCGAAACTTGGGGCAGGTTTCGGAACCTGTATGCATTTAGCATGGTGCAGCCGCGGTTACACTTTGAAGTACATCCTGACCGACCGCTGCCGATGTGTGTGCGCCGTCCTGTGGCGTTGTGCCTCCGTGCAGTCCTTTGAGTGTGGCGGGCCTCAGGAGATTGATGAGGCGCTGGCCTACGAGCTGAAGGGGTGAGCCGCCACACTGCCTCCAAAAAACCCTCAAACCGGTATACATACCGAGTATATGCTCCTGGTACATTTGCAAGTACTAAAAGCATGCGACAATGTGCCATCGCCGCACATGGTGTTTTTGTGCGGGCACCTCAATGAAACCATGTACCGGTAGTGTGTACAACTAGTATACTTTGAAGCACTTGTATGAGTATACTACAGTAGTGTCAGGTACTGCGAACATGACATGGTGGGCCTCAGGAGATGCGCGAGGCGCCTGCGAGTTGAAGGGGTGAGCCACAATGCTGCGAGCTGCCTACAACGCATTCAAAAATACCTTGCACCACATGCCTGTACAACTGCGGTAAACACTTCCCTGAGGTAAGCGCCTCAAAAAGTGTGTGGCAGTATGCCATCGGTGCATGTAGTGAGCATTCCTTACGCTTCTGAAGTACCTGCTACTATAAATAAACTGTTCCAGTACGTGTGAAAGCACTTTAAAAAAATACAGTTTAATGTGCCAGGAGATTGACGAGGCGCTGGCGTACGATTTGAAGGGGTGAGTTGCCACAATGCCCCCGTACATTCCTCAAAGCGGTACAGACACACACTGTTTTACTTGCAGTAAAAAGTGGTCTGGTGCATGTATAATTCGGCCTTGCAGCCGGCTCAGTGGCCAATGAAACGAAATGACAGCTGCGCGAAAATTAAGCGCCATTTTCAGCTGCGAAGCATTTTCATTGGCGCTGCAAACTGGAGCTGTTCTTTACACAAACGTAGCACATTTGGAATGCCGTTGTAGCTGAAGTACCCTGCTGGAGTGCTTGTGTCACAAGTGGCGCACATAAACGTTCAGGAGGGGGAGCATCTGGAATCGGTGAGCTGCCATTGCCAGCACATAAAATGGACATGACTTGATTTGTGTATGGTGCAGAAGTTGTTGTTAATTTGCACTTGTACGCGTGCGCGAGCCCTTGTCATGCATGTCAGCGCGTTTGTGGCCATTTTCACATGCCGGATAGTGTATGCTCCCTAGCATGCGCAACCGCTCGCCTCATGTTCCCTCCCCCTCCGCCCTCCCTCCACACACCCGCGCACTATGTACCATTGCAGCATCACAGAAGGGTCCAACGTGGGGGCTCTTGCGTATGGTGGCATGGTGTGCATATGTGCTCCATGGTACTTCCAGAAGCACAACATACAGGACGTAGTTCGCATTTGAGGCTCAGAGGCAGAACCAACATTGTCCACGTACTTCAAAGTACATTTATGCAGGTCACACACTTCCTGGCATGCCCAAACCGCTCGCCTCATGTCCCCCTCCCGTCTCCCACTACGCACCTGCACTGTATCCCCTCTTTCCAGCATCGCCGAGGGGTCCAACGTGGGGGGTCTTAATGCGGCGAGCGGTGCCCCGCTGCTGCCCGCAAAGCCGGGCCGGCCCGGGCGTGGCCGGGGGCGCCTCACTCCCAAACAGCCATAGCTGCTACTTCAAGTTGCACTTCAAGTTGAGCTTCAACTTGCACTTCAAGTTGAAGTTGGCCGGCGCTGCCCACCCCCCAAACAGCCTTAGCCGAACTGCAGTGGTTGGTGGGGGACCTGTTTGCACTTGAAGTTGAAGTTGAAGTTCAAGCGCGGGTTGTCTGCGTCGCAGAAAAAGCGGGTGCGCCGAGAGACCGCTGCACCTGCAAACGGCCGTAGCCATCGCTGGTGGGGGGAGCGTGTTGCTGTTGGAACTTCAAAAGCAAATTGAAGTGCGCGGTGCTGCCATGACCGCACGTGTGCACACACACACACAGAGGGACAGCCTCAGCGCTGCTGCTGGTGGTCGCGTCTGCGTCCAGCAAATACTTTGTGCGGGATGTGTAGGTCTGGTTGCGCTGTTGAGGCAGCAGCGGCAGCTGCCAATGCTGCTCGCACCGCGGGTAGCAGCGTAGCAGGAGTAGCGGGTGTTGCCATGACACGCAGGCTAAGGCACACAGAGTCACCGAGCCCGCTGCAGAAGCTGCTGCTAGTAGCCGCGCCTGGGTTCGGCTGCTACGGCGTCCAACGTGCAGGTCTAGTTGGCGCAGCTGCTGTTGCTGCACAGCAGAGAACCGGCGCAGCCGCCTTTTGCGGTGTACCATCTTCACAGCTTCTTTTGCAAGCACGATGGATGTGGTGCGACGAACCGGCTGTCAATAACATACTTCAAGTACTTCAAGTACACCGGCTCCTGTGGTGCGCCTGAACGCACCCGCTTGCAGGCGCTGCTGCGTCTTTTGGTGAGCCCAAAAAGGCTGTGCTGCCGCTGTTTTGTTTGCCAACAGTAAGCCAAGCCGGCACCTGCATATGTGCGCACGCTTGACCTGCCTAATAAGTTGAAGAAGCCCAACAGGTTGCCAAGCCCAGACACTGCCATGGCTGGGTTATTTGGAATGCCAGGCCGAAGCCTGCGGGGTGATTTCTCTACCTGGTGACAAGCACCAGACAGCCCCAACACCTACACGCGCCGGCGCCGGTCAGTGCTCTTGACGGCTAGGGATGATGCTTAGTACAGGTACTGGCAGGGCTGACTTGTGCAATATCGCCAAAAGTGAGTCGTGCGCGCTGCAAAGGCAGACCCGCGCTCACCAGCTCCAGTGCATCCAGGTCCAAGAAAGCACAGTTTGAAACATGCACGGCACTTGTGCCGCTGAGCAAATGTTGCCCCTGTGCCTTTTGATTGGCAAAAAAAACAAGCCTGCGCCGCCAGCAGCAAGCACGTGCGCGTGCCAACCACGCTCTGACATGACAGTACAAGCACTGCAAAACAGGTGCACCATGCCAATGCCAGGGTGCCCCCCCCCCCCCGAACAAAACCACAACTGTATTTCACATCCCATTTTGGCCACAGTGAAAGACACCACGCTAGCAGCAGGCAGCACCAGCGCGCCAAGCTCAAAAGCGACGTGGGTTCAAACCAACAATGCCCGACGCGCCAGTTGTAGCACTGTTTGGCCTGTACTGGGCAATCGCTGTTGCACGCAACATGCGCCACAGCTGCTCCCCGCCCCCCGCTACTGAGCACCCCCTCTGCAGGGCACCCGTTTTGATCCGCAG
>JAULBY010043420.1:0-13032 GCA_032358315.1 Ophiocytium majus
CGTCGCCAATTTTGGATTAGCCGCTGTGAAAAGTATTTTGAGAGTCTGATGGATTCAGGACTAACTTCAACTTCTGTGATAGTAACTTCAACTGCAGTACAACTTCAGTGCCAACCCGTATGTAACCTACTTTGCATGTACATCCATGTTAGTCTGCATACTGTAGCAACACGAACACATGATTAGAGACAGCAGCCAGAGTAAGACGTATGTATACGTCCAGTAAGCAACTTCAAACACGGAGAGTCTAAGTTCAAGTGTGTGGTTCAACCAACACGCACGCGCCTCTAGCATCAACAACTCACGCACCCACCATGTACCCTGTGCACTTCAAACAAGGAAAAGCCCAAGTTCAACTGTGGTTCAACCAACATACACGTGCTTGTAGCATCAGCAACTCACACCCAACATGTTCCCTGTGCATCACACCTAAAGTCTCTATTTTGCAGGGGCACTTGACATGGCACTCCATCCGTACTCACCCTAGTGATTCTGAATTCTTCATAATATTTTGCGCAGTTATTAAAATCCAGGGAGCGTCGTCCGTCGCAAATTTTGGATTAGCCACTGTGAAAAGTATTCTGAGAGTCTGATGGATTCAGGACTAACTTCAACTTCTGTGATATTACCTTTAACTGCAGTACAACGTTAGTGCCAACCCGTATGTAACCTACTTTGCATGTACATCCATGTTAGTCTGCATACTGTAGCAACACGAACACATTGTTAGCTCAACTGTGGTTCAACCAACATACACGTGTTTGTAGCAACGGGCGCCTGTGACATAAACGTCACGTGGCTGCAAGCACTAATGGCTGCAGGAACTGAAAGAGTAAGGAGGGTGAGTTATTGACTCTATTAGGCAGCAAGGACACGGCGCGGGATTGTAGTCAAGCTGAACAACTAGACTATGCACAGCGCATCACGGCAATCAACGCCAGCCTGAGAGTGTGTTGAGTCCGTTGCATGCGCTGAGCTGCTGACGATAGGTCATTGAAATCGGCATGCCGCGCTCTGCCACCCAGAGTCGCGCGTTGCCACAAGCCTGTAAACCGCTGTCCCCACCAATTTGCAAACTCCTGACATGTCATCGCGTCAAGGTCATGCTGAAGCGGGCTTTCACCTCGGACAGATCAAGGCTAGACAGAGCAAGTAACACGTCTGCGTCAGATGAGGTACGTAGCGGCATTATCCTATCGCCTCCAAACGCCAGTCCACGCCGAACCCAAACCGTGTTGCCTCCTGCAAAGCTGCTGTATGCCGCTTTTATCGATATGTCCACACCGGCAAGCAGCAGGATACCTCGCACATTGCAGATCACCGTGCGAAGCAAGACCTCCCCCACGTCGTGCAGGCCCGTGTGAGCAAGTAAAATTCGCGTTGTGAGCAAAAGATCCCACCATGTGCTGGTCTTGAGTCGCTGCACAATCTCACGCGATAGTCTGCCGTCGTCCATGTGCCGTTGAATGCTCTCGCTCGCCACAAATACTGGATCCGCATACCTGTAAATCATCTGCACGTCGGTCAAATAGGGATGCGAGAGATGGCGGTCCATGTACAGTTTGCGGGTGTGCACTGGCAGTTCAGCCCGGGCTGTTCAGGGCTAAACTGGATAAAAAAAGGTCACATGGGATGAGCGGCAACATGTGCCCGCCAACAAACTACTGCTTCAGGTGGGCACTTGACATGGGAAAGACGTGAGAGCAGTCTATCAAAACCCGGCATACGGTGCGGGGCCATCAACGCTAGTGCAGTGCATCGAATAAACCCACCTTCATTGATTCCGCGGACGTCATGGTGCTCCACTGTCTGCCGTGCTTGGATTCGGCGATTGCCTCCTGATTTTTGCGCAGCGCAGTTGCAAGTTTGGGACAAAAGATTCATGGGGGCTGATGCATTATGCGGTGATGCCATGGGTCAATCAGATAAGCCGGTCGCAGCGAGCGCACTTCTTGTTGATACATGAGAGTAGGTGAATGATATCTGTAAGACTGCTGCCGGCCTGCGCTGCAGTGTAAGTGTGCTTAGCAGGGACAAGGAATCAACAATAGCACTTCTTGTTGATACATGAGAGTAGGTGAATGATACCTGTAAGACTGCTGCCGCCCTGTGCTGCAGTGCAAGTGTGCTTAGCAGGGGCAAGGAACCAACAATAGCACTTCTTGTTGATACATGAGAGTAGGTGAATGATACCTGTTAGACTGCTGCCGGCCTGTGCTGCAAGGTAACCATGAGAGTAGATGAATGAAACTGTAAGACTGCTGCTGGCCTGCGCTGCAGTGTAAATTTATTAACATGAGAGTAGGTGAATGATATCGGCAAGACTGCTGCCGGCCTGCGCTGCAGTGCAAGTGTGCTCAGCAGGGGCAAGGAATCAACAATAGCATTTCTTGTTGATACCTGAGAGTAGGTGAATGATACCTGTAAGACTGCTGCCGGCCTGCGCTGCAGTGCAAGTATGCTCAGCAGGGGCAAGGAATCAACAATAGCATTTCTTGTTGATACATGAGAGTAGGTGAATGATACCTGAAAGACTGCTGCCGGCCTGCGCTGCAAGGTAAACATGAGCGTAGGTGAATGATACCTGTAAGACTGCTGCCGGCCTGCGCTGCAGTGCAAGTGTGCTTAGCAGGGGCAAGGAATCAACGAGACCACTTCTTGTTGATACATGAGAGTAGGTGAATGATACCTGTAAGACCGCTGCCGGCCTGCGCTGCAGTGTAAACATGAGAGTAGGTGAATGATATCGGTAAAACTGCTGGAGGCCTGCGCTGCAGTGCAAGTGTGCTTAGCAGGGGCAAGGAATCAACAATAGCACTTCTGGTTGATACATGAGAGTAGGTGAATGATACCTGTTAGACTGCTGCCGGCCTGCGCTGCAGTGTGAACATGAGTGATATCGGTAAAACTGCTGGAGGCCTGCGCCGCAGTGCAAGTGTGCTTAGCACGGGCAAGGAATCAACAAGAGCACTTCTTGTTGATACATGAGAGTAGGTGAATGATACCTGTAAGACTGCTGCCGGCCTGCGCTGCAGTGCAAGTGTGCTTAGCAGGGACAAGGAATCAACAATAGCACTTCTTGTTGATACATGAGAGTAGGTGAATGATACCTGTAAGACTGCTGCGGCCTGCGCTGCAAGGTAAACATGAGAGTAGGTTAATGAAACCTGTAAGACTGCTGCCGGCAGCGCCGCACGTTGGTGCGTGCGCAGTGTGCAGCGCCGCCACATGACCTGCGTCAATACAGCAGCGGCACGCCTCTGCCTACTAGCCCGTGTGTTGGTGCGGTACGTAGACAAATATGGATCACAACTGCAGCGCCACCTTGTACAGCACTGTGTGCGCCTCGGCTCCCCTGCGCGAGTGGCGGAGGGCATGCCATTGGAGCAGCGCATATGCCAGCACGCCGCGGTTGACGGGAGTGGCTGCACATGTTGCATGTGCTGGGCGGGGGCGCACACAGCTTGCCCAATGCGGGGCAGGGGTTGGTGGCGGTGAGACGCGCACCAGTGTACGCATTCTGTGCCGGCGCAGCACTGCATGCTTACCTTGTGCATGCTACATTGTTGCCTATGTCTGCAAATGCGTATTCACTCAATATTGTGTCTGACTAGCTGTGCATAGTGATGTGGCCAATGTTGGCAAGCGACATCAACAGCAGGCAGCAGCAGCAGTGGCAGTAACAGTTGACGCTTGCATCAGGGACATCAAATGCTGCAACCCGTGAGCTTGCTGCACCCAGCGCTGTGCTTGTTGCTATGGCTGCTCAGGCTGCCCTTGCTGCTGCATGGGTTGGGCGTGCTGCCTCGCCTGCAACAACAGCTGCTGCGCCTGCCCCATCACCTGCTGATGCGCCTGCATCTGAGCCTGGTTGTGCACCTGCTGCGCCTGCGTCATCAGTTGCCGCACTCGCAGCTGGGCCTCTTGCGTTACCTGCTGCGCCTGCATCAGGGCTTTCCGCGCCCTAAGCGGAGTTTACTAAAGTACAGCACGAGTTTGAATGCCGCTTCTGAGCATGTGCCAACACATCAGATGACAAGCAGAAACACAGGGGCAGGATCATGGCGACAGCAGCGTGGCAAGCAAACAACAGTGGCAGGGCTGGTGATCTGCACCATGTGAACGCACAACACGCACACATTGTTGATACCAAAAGCAGCTGTCAAAAGTCAAAAGCTGCAGTCCTGACTCTCACACTGGCGTCACTGCCACACAGGCACCTGCAGCTATACACACCAAACACAGCGAGAGAGCAAGCGTGGCCTGCACTTGGGCTGGCAGCATGGCATGCCAGCATGTCCTTTTTGCCACGACGCTCCACTACCTACCTACTGTACATGCCATGCAGTGCAGGCAACGCGCACATGCGCATGCCATCCTAGAAAGTACTATTGTACACAACACGCAGCGTACATGCTAGCACCTTGGCGCTCAGCTACTAAGCACAGAAACTGGGCACGCAGCTGCAGCCACAGCGCGTGACTCAGCAGGCCCAGCTACAGTGCATGTGCGTCGCTGCCGCGCCAGTGCTGAGCAGGCGCTGCACCCTCTCACACTAGTGTACACTGCCACATGCGCCTGGCACACATGACAGCAACAATGTTGAAGTTGAATGACCGCCCGCCCTGGCAGCGGAAGCAGGATGCAGGCTGGGATGCCGCAGGTGCTGCTCAGCGCTTCCGCCGCTAGCGCTTGGGGGCGGCTTGCTCAGTGGGTGAAACGGCAGCTGCTGCACGGGCTGTGCCGGCAGCGCTGGGCGGAGCTGCTGCTCCAGTGCCTGCAAACCTGACCAGGAGAGCCGCTGCCGCCATGTCTGCGCCACTAACCGCGTCCTCGACAGCACTGCCGGGCTGCAGCCTGATGCGTGCGGCAACTGATGCCGCGGCAGCCAGCTGTGCCTGGGGCTGCAGCTGCTGCTCCCGCACCTGCTGCGCCACGACGCGAAGTTGCTCCTGTGTGAGCGCGGCCTGCTGCTCCACTGTGCGCTCCAGGTGAACAACCCGTGCGTTGGCGGCCGCCAGCTGCGCCTGCTGCTGTGCTCCCTGGCTTGCTGCTGCCGCTGCTGCTCCTCCAAGGCTGGCAGCTGCTCCCGAAGTTGCGCCTCCCGCTCACCCACAGTGCGCTGCAGCTCAGCAACCTGCGCGTTTGCAGCCGCCAGCTCCGCCCGCTGCTGGTCCTGCTGCTCCACCCTGACTTGCTGCTCCGCCCCCTGCTGCTCCAACTGCTGCTTCTGCTGCTCCACACTGCGCCTCAGCTCCGTGGTGTCCTGCGTAACTACCTGCAGGTCCGCCTCCAGCCGCTGCTGCTGCGCCAGATGCTCCCGCTGCTGCTGCTCCACGGTCTGCTGCTTCCCCTGCAGCTCGCCCATTGTGCGCTGCAGCTCAGACACCTGTGCGTTGGCGGCCGCCAGCTCCGCCTGCTGCTGCTCCTCCCTGGCTCGCTGTTCCGCCTCCAATTGCTGCTTCTGCTGCTCCACACTGCGCCGCAGCTCCGCAGTGTCCTGCGCAACCCCCTGCACGTGCACCTCCAGCCGCTGCTGCTGCACCACATGCTCCCGCTGCTGCTGCTCCAATCGCTGCTTCTCCTCCTCCACACTGCGCCGCAGCTGTGCGGTGTCCTGCGTAGCCGCCTGCAGCTGCTCCTCCAGCCGCTGCTGCTGCACTAGATGCTCCCGCTGCTGCTGCTCCACGGTCTGCTGCTTCTCCTGCAGTCCACCCAGCTGCCTCTTCACTGTGCTCTGCAGCTTGGCAACCTGTGCGCTGGTGGCCGCCAGCTCCGCCCGCTGCTGCTCCTCCCTGGCTTGCCGCTCCTGCTCCTGCTGCTCCGAATGCTGCTTCTGCTGCTCCACAGCGCGAAGCTTCCTGTTCTCCTTCTTGGCCACCTGCAGCTGCTCCACTCGCCGCTGCTGCCGCCGCTGCTCTCGCTGCTGCTGTTTCCCCGTCTCCAGCTGTGCATCCAGCTGCTGCTGCTGCTGCTGCTGCTGTCCCACTTGTTCCTGCTGCTGCTGCTGCTCCTGCTGCTGCTGCTGCTCCTGCTCCTGCTGTAGCTCCTGCTGCTGCTCCTGCTGCTGTTCCGACGGTTGCTGCTGCGGCGGTGGAGTGCGTGTGTTGGAAAATGCTGCATCTGGTAACGCGAACGCCTGCCTCAAGCTGGTAAAGGTGAGCCACCCACGGCAGGCCTCCATGGCGTGTATCACCTGCGCTTCTCACTCCCCCTCACTGACACTCTCCTCAGCTGCTGGCGCCGCTGGTGGTGGTGGTGGCGCTGCTGGCTGAGCCCCTGCTGCTGCTGCGAAAGTTGCCCTTCGTCGTTTGTACCCCATTGCTGATGCCTGCTGCCGCTAGTGCGGGCGCTGTGGCCTGACCAGGCCGCCTGTGTATAGACCCGACCACTCAGAGCGTCGGCGCAGCGCCCTGTCTCCCGTGGCCCCCCGCCTCCCGGCTACTCTTGTTACCCTCGCATGCATGGGGGGATGGATCCTCAAAGGGCGCAAGACGGCGGCGGCGGCAGTATCAGGCAAAAAGGGCGCAAGGCGGCCATACCAGGCGGCAAACTTGTGGACATGCCCGTGGCGGCAAGTTTAACTTCAATGGCGTGTCAGCGTGCGTTACTGGTCGCTTGTCCAATGGTGCAAGCTCACAAGCACAAAGCAGGCCGTCTCTGGCAGACAACCAATGCTTAGGACAGCACCTGCCGCCTATACTGCAGTATACAAGCACGCGCGAGACAGCACCATATGGAGCGCTGTAGACAAAGTCGCGCGTTAACAAGAGTGCTGTACTTCCACGGCTTTCCGCGCCCTAAGTGGATTGCTGAAAAGCAGTAGTGTCGATACCACGGTCTGGGCTCCTGGTGCAAACAAAATATCAATGTGTGTGACTGCCAAGTGTGCATGCACTGCAAAGCACTGTGATAGATGGAAGCCTCTGCGCTGCGTTGGCGGTGTCGTAATTTTACTCATTTGCACTTCTCAGGGGCGTGCGAAGGCCTGGAAAAGGAAGGTGGGTATGTGTAGGGGCGGAATATGTGCACCAGGCCACCATTGCTTGCGTGCTAAGGCATGCGCACTACACTACAGTGCAAGCGTGCGCAGCGGCATTGCAGGTGTACTAGCCGCGTGTGGTGTGCGCATCCCGCAAGCCTGGGAGTGGTGCGGTGCGTAGAAAAATATGGATCACAACTGCAGTGCCACCTTGTACAGCACCGTGTGCGCCTCGGCTCCCCTGCGCAAGTGGCGGAGGGCATGCCATTGGAGCAGTGCATATGCCAGCCCGCCGCGGTTGACGTGAGTGGCTGCACATGTTGCGGTAACATGCAGCAGGTTAGTGGTGAGCGGGGGCACACACAGCTTGGTCAATGCTGGGCAGGAGTTGGTAGCGGTGAGAGGCGCACCAGTGTATGCAGTCTGTGCCGGGGCAGCACTGCTTGCTTGGAGTGTGCATGCTACAACACACACCAAAGCACGTGCTGGTGTAGCTCCTAACAATACTTCAGCTGCAAGCAACTACTCAGCAGCGTCTCGTGCAAGCAACATGAACAGAAGCAGCCGGCATGGTCGCATGCGGGCGCGCCGATGCGAACTGCGAACAAGCAGCGTGGAAACACACTTCCACATGCGTTAAGCACAGCGATCGTCGCAACGTAACGAGGCAAAATGCAGCAATTGGAGACGTCACGTGTCCTGTGGGCAGCACTGCATTCTAGAACAGTGTTTTGCGCACATTCGGCACAAACACCCGCGCTTGGTAAAAGACGAAGCCAGACTCCTCCCAACATCTGCAGCGGAGGGCATCGCTGCATAGGCTACTCGCAAAATCTTGTCCACCTGTGCTGTGCCGGGCTTCCCAGTCATGCACATAGTCACGAAGCACTCGCAATTGTTGTCGAAGACGTCGTAAGGCCGCAGCATGCCCGGCTGGTTGACGAACGTGTGTGCACTTTTCACAGCAGCTTCCCGAGAGCTCTCTGGGTACTTCACCAGCACAAAATGCTTGCGAGTGAGGAAATCGTCAAACGGTATCAGAGTCGGTGCCGCCGCACCTTTTTGAAAGTGAGCGATGTGCTCGTTACCCACATCGAGTCCATGGTGAAAGTAACCTGTGCCATCGCTTGACAGGCGATTCCACACGCCGTCGGCCACGTGGTCTCCTACGGTGACTGCGAGGCAGAATCTAGCGGTCTTGAACCAAGCGCCATCGTCAGGCATCAGCGAATCTTTCCTCATGGCCTGGGCTAGCGCAGCCATGTGGTGGCGTCTCCTGAGGACGATCGCGACCACGAACCTACGCAGAGGAACAGACGGTGGAAAGATGAGTGCAGTGTCTCTCAATCGGGACAGCAGCTCCCAGTCTCGCTTATAAAGGCTCAAGAATGCCAGCACTTCCAGTGACCGTGGTGTCATATCTAAAAGTCCTTGTTACTTGCGAAACTATATTTTGTGGCGCTCAGAGAAACCGCAAGTTAGAGCCGGCGCTGCTTCATTATTGAGGCAACAAACAAACACCGTGGCTGCAGTTGGAGCAATCAGTAGGTTGACGGAGCAACTGCAGACACAGCTTTCAGCGCCATTCGCCCTGCTCAGCGCTAGCAGCACCAGCGCACCATAAATTGGTTGTGCCCTTGCGTTCCATATTGTGTGTTTGTTTGTGGCTTCAACAGTGTGTGTGCGATCAGCACATGAAGTTGAAGATTGTGTGGTGTGCACGATGATAATGCGCTGCAGTGGCAATGGCGAGATTGGGGACCACCTCGCTCATGGCAAGACCGTCACGGCTGCGAGCGATAGGATCCGTGCCATTCTCGCTCACCCACAGCTCAAGTTCCCCCCTTGAGTACGTGATGCCACTTGGGGTGATTACAGGGGTCACCAGCCAATCGAGGGAAATTGGACATACAAAATCGCCGGAATGTAAGGTGCAGCTTCGGCGTTCCTAGCCCTGCAGATGATGTTGACGCACCGCACCATCATGGCCGAGGTGTACACAACAGGGAACCCGCTTTCAAGCCTGACTTGCTCCGCTGCTTCTCTGAGATTCCTGTCATCGGCATTGAAACCGTGCAAGTCTCCAATGGTATTGTACCCCGCTATCTTGAAGACACGAGCTGTGACCTCGCCAACGCCTTCCAGGTTTGCAATGGAAGCTGACATCGTCAGTCCCTGTTCAACTGAAGACATATTAGCACTGCAAATGATGTCTTTGGCGTCCGTTTATTAGCATCTATCCGAATATGAACAAAGGGTTTCAAACTTCACACCCGCCTTTGCCCATAACCCTCCTTTTTCTACAGCATGTCGTTTTTGAAATACCGCCCAAGCGAGTCCATGGAGGCTCTTCATATAGATACTTTTGAGGGGCAGTAACAAAACCCCGTAGTAGAACTACTACTTATTCAATAGTTCTTCTTTCCCACAAGATGCTTCAGCATGTGGTTCTTCCCTGCGTTCACGTCTCTTCCGGCGATCATTCGCAGGCCTGTCACAGACTACATGATTCCATATAAACAGTCTACAGCTCCCTATGTGATATAGTGCGGGTTTTGCTTAAGTGCGGGGTGCTTGGGTGGTGACACTGCATTTTTACTTCACCCATATATCGGCGAGGTTCAGCTCGGATCTCAAGTGCTGCCAGCAAAATTTCCCTGTCACGCATGTTCGCCGACCGCATCTTCCTCCACCTCCCCTTTTGAATGCGTGACACCGATCGCACTCTCGCACAGACATGGCAGTTACGTCACGCTCTGATATGTGCTCACAAATTATGCAAGGACACTGCTGCTGTCAGTCTGGTAAATGGTGACGGCAGAGGGTCCGCGCGGGTGCAACAGGCAATCAGACAGGGATCCATTCTCGTTCGGATACTAGTATGCATGTCATTATTACGTGCTCGCAGCGAACGACATGTAGTGTCCCGTCGTCGGTGCCGCGCGCAGCCTCCGATGCTGCCGCCGCTAGTCTTTCTGCAGCTCTTGATACGCCGCCAGCGTCAGTGCCACGTCCTCCGCAGCATAATGCACCTGCGAGATGTCGAAGGGAACGGCGCACCGGGTTGAGGATACGGTGCGGATAGTGCCTCGCCGCACGTCGAGCGCGGCGATCGATGTTCTCGTGTCAACGCGGTGCTGTGACGAGCGGCGTACCTGATCGTGGTGGAGCTCGTCCTCGCTCCAGCTCGACTGCCGCGCCCAGCACACGTCGCAGTTGCGTTGCAGACCCACGTGCTCGCACACGGCGTTTAGACCTGTCTTGAGGAGGCCTCGCTCTCGCGCGACGGCGCCCAGGCCGACCACGCCGCAGCCGCTGGACAGGCACGGGCCGCCGAACGTCTCGCGGAACTTGCGAAAATCCGCCGCTTTGGCGTTCGGCGCCAGGCCTGCCGTGCGGACGTGGGGCACGTGCACAATTCGTGTGTGAGCGCGCGGAGACAAAGTGTAGCTCGACACGCTCGCAGCAGGCGCGTGCGACTCACCGCCTATGATCTTGACGATGGAGGGGTTGTGCAGGAG
This sequence comes from Ophiocytium majus, assembly GCA_032358315.1. Lineage (NCBI taxonomy): Eukaryota > Xanthophyceae > Mischococcales > Ophiocytiaceae > Ophiocytium > Ophiocytium majus. The sequence continues at coordinate 10,504 of JAULBY010043420.1, forward strand.
CTCCATGACGACGGGAGGGAGGTAACTGAGGCGGTGAGTGCGCAGCAGAGCCACCTGCACGTCGGTCAGACCAGGAGGGCTGCCACCAACACAGAGCTGCACGAGCTCGATGCGGGATGGCGTCTGGGCGTCATCAGGGGTCCACTCGAAGTCCAAACCTACGCAGCCGACGCCCGCTAAAAGCGCGCTCAGCTCGCCTTCCTGCCTGTCGGTCAGTGTCTCCATGTCGTACTCTGTCGTCACGATGAGACCACCTCCACCACCATCAGCCGACATCCTACAGCTAGCATGGGGAGAGGCCGGGCTCCTCGATATGCTTTTGATCACCGGGCGTGCGCTGGCCAGCATAGCCCCGTCAGCCGCTGTATCCAGTAAGGCAGAGAGAAGTTGCCTTTCGAGCAGTGTCTCCGTGTCGAACCAGTAACCTCCATACCATTCATCATCAGCTGACCCGAACAAGTCATCATCATCTGACTCATACCCGCCATCATCAGCTGACATCCTACAGCTAACATGGGGGGAGGCTGGGCTCCTCGATATCGGGCGTGCGCTAGCCAGCATAGCCCCGTCAGCCGCTGCAGCCAGGAAGGCACTGGAGGGGTCTGCTACTGCGAGCAGCAGGAATGCTGCCGCTCGTGTGCTGCGCATAGCTGCCTGTCCTGTTGTGTACGGCGCCGACGCCACAGCTGTTTCTGACTTAGCTAAGCAGCGGTGCCACCGCCTGCGGCCAGGCGGCCGGTGCCAGAGACCCTATTCTACTACAAGCCGTAAATAATACTTGAAGTACACACAGAGCTGCAGCACTGTGAAAGAAACCAAAAAGGTGACACAATTTCACCGTGTGCACCAATGACGTTGCGTCTTTTCGGTAAGTTTTCAATACACATCGCACTTCAATGAAGAATTAAAGAAGCTCCTCACACCGCCAAATGCATTCTTCTTGAATCGAAACACTACCTTCACACCAAGCTGGCAAGCCCTCTGGACCAGTTGAGCTGAGTAGTACCCTCTATCAAGTATGACAGTGTCACCGGCTTTTGCCATTGTCATGTGGTGAAGTGCCGCCTTGCGTTCGTGTTCGGTGACAACAGCATCATAACATGTCCTAGTGTGCACATCAAGCATGGAAGACAACATTGCGATTGGCCTCTTTGCAGGCCTGGACACTGGTTTGTCGTTGGTTCGGCTCTTGAAACCCTCTTTGACGAACGAGGGGTGCACATGCACCTTGGAGCCGTCCACAGCGTAGACTCGAGGGCCTTCCTGGTGAGGCTGCTGAATCTCTCTATTGATATCTCGACATAACATTTGAGGCAACTTGGACCTTGACCTGCCGAGTGCCTGCGCTGTGAAGTTGCTGTTATCCGCGTCTATGATGTGTCGCAAGCCTCTCTTGTTCAGCGATGCTGCGCACAGAGACGCGAATATGGAAGCCGTATTGATCTTGCGTGCCCTCTTCTGCCACAGGGCATCAGATGCGGCCAGTAGTGTGTAGAGTTTCTTCCGAAATTGTGAATGTGAGCATTGCTTTGTTTGCTAGCAAACATCTTAAGTTTACAATACCTTAAGTTTGCGCCATTGGAGCTGTTGGACCTGAATGCAGCCCGTGACGTGCTGGTGCCAGGCTTGTGCACCGGAATTGGTGGCATGGACCCTGAAAAGGGTCATTCGCCCTCCACAGGCTGGATCACAGCACCCTTAAAAATCGCCACTGAATATAATTTGACTTTTACAGAAATCAGGAGAGCCGGGGTCCCACCCCCCCGGCTGCGCGGCGCCAGAACCCCCCCCCACTTTCTATTACGGCCTATTATCACTACCCCGACCTATTTGAGGGCGTTTTTGAACAGCTCTCGGTGTATACAATACGATGGTGAAGGCAAATGAAAAAGTGAAGTGATTCTAAGGATTTTTGTAGGCGTCTAACTTTGCCCCTGTGCAAACATAGCAAACGTGACCTAGCGCTTGTACTCGACATACCCACACTTTGTCTGCATAAGCCTGATTGCCCGCTGATTGCCGTTGTGTAGATCTTTTCATTTAGCTAAAAATTCGGCAGAGCATGCATAGCATAGAAGAGTGCTGTCCACATTGTGGCTATGAGATCGACATGTGAGGCCTGTGATCATTTGCGTATTCATCAAGCGGCAAAACATCAAATAGAAGCAAACACAAAAATCTGTAGACTGCGCAAAATATTATGAAGAATTTTGAATCACTAGGGTGAGTACGGATCGAGTGCCATGTCAAGTGCCCCTGCACAATAGAGACTTTCGGTGTGATGCACAGGGTACATGGTGTGTGTGTGAGTTGTTGATGCTAGAAGCGCGTGCATGTTGGTTGAACCACAGTTGAAATAAGGCTTTCCATAACTTTACGTGTGTGAAGTTGGTTACTGGACTTATACGTGTGTCTTACCCTGGCTGCTGTCTCTAATCATGTGTTCAAGTTGCAAAATGGGCGACGGACGACGCTCCCTGGATTTTCGTAACTGCGCAAAATATTATGAAGAATTCTGAATCACTAGGG
>JAULBY010043431.1:0-10454 GCA_032358315.1 Ophiocytium majus
TATGACTGTCAACATGCTGCCTAGTGCGGGGCAAGGCTGCAGGGCATGCACCTTGGTCCCCACCATGCTCCACACCAGCTGGTGCAGCTCCACAGCATGTAAATACATCAAAGCATGATGTGTCCTTCCAGCGCTAAATCTTTTATATTGGTGCTGTTTTACCACAAGATCTTTGAGAATGTGGGACTGGTGGCTCAACCTCTGTGCCCCTGCGTGCCTGCCTGTGCCACAGTGTGTGTGTGTGTGTGTGTTTGCTGGTTTGAGCGTGCCTGCGACAGAGCCAACCTGTTGGCCATCACATTTGTGACCTGCCGCCAGTGGCATTTCATGTCCTTAGCCCTGCACAAAAGCCTTGCAGCTACTGATGCATGCTGCCATGGCCTTGTCATGGAACGTGTGTATGGTATGTCGTGCAGTGCCATGGCTGTCCCTGGTGTACCAGGAGCTGGGTGGGAATGCCTGCAGATGTTCTACACTGGTCACCTGGGGCATGGGACCGTAATCCACTAGTAGTGCTATAGCAGCATGCTGAGTTTACATCAGAGTGCATGGTGCTAGGCATCGCAATCTTGCCGGCTTGCACTCGATCAGGCTTTTTCCACTGGCAGCCGTGCACACCATTGTATAATAGTGCGCAGGCCCGGGGCTTTCCGCACCACAAGCGTAGCTTTTGGCTACTTGTGGCATAACGGGTTTTAGTTAGCTCAACAGTAAGTGCCCGATAAAGTATTTTACAAGGTCTGAGCATCCACCACTGTCACGACGGTGGCATGAAAATTGCGCGCATTTCAGCCGGTCCCGCGCACGCCCTGCTAAGAGGAAGGCAAAGCCGCGCGCGCTGCACAGCGCGCATGTGCGCCGCGGCAGCGGCGCACGGAGTCATACATGTACAACTGCCCACCAGAGTACAACTGCCCACCGATTTGTGCTGCCCCCCCCACATGTGCACACCGTCGGTTCGACGTCGCCAACGTAGGTTGGACTTCCACACGTCCACCCAGTAACCGTCGGGAACGGGAACATCGGCTGGCAGAGGCAGCAAGCTCTAGGCGCGGAGTCAGGAGGGAGGCAGAAGCTTGCCCAGAAAACAGCTTGCCCAACACCACACGCAGGGGCTGCACAGCGGTTGACAGAGCACCACGTCCGGCAGCCCCGCTGCCAGAGCTAGCAATGGGCGGCAAGGGCAGAGGTGGGTTGCCATGGCATCGTCATGATACCGGCACACCGTCTGCCGCCGGTCCTGCTGCAACCGAGGACGCTGCCGCACCTTTGGAGACAGTGGAGAGTCATGCTGGCCCCTCGCAGAGCCACTGGTACTTGGGGGCCATTGCCAGCGCGCTAGGCCGGCTCAGGAGCGGCGCCTGCATTGCTAGCCAAGGGCTGCTAGAGCCTGAGGGGCCTGGCGCAGCGGCAGCTGCAGCTGCCACTGCCTCTACCCAGCAGGCTCTGTGCGTCAGGGGGTTGGGGCTCGAGCTGCCTCTACCACTCGGCTACGTCGACGCAGCAAAGCTGTTTGCAGCTGCGAGGGCAGAGGCGGAGCTGTCCAGTGGCACTGCTTCCGCCCCACCAAGGCCGTGGTCCAGACGCGGGCGCAAGAAACGCGCCTCGAAGCCCAGGGAAATCGATGGCGCGCGGGTGCACATGTCTTCAGCGGAATCATGGAACAAGCAGGTACACCAGCATCGCACAAATAAGTGTGTGTGGGGAGGGGGGGGGGGGGGGGGGGGGGGGGGGGGGGGGAGGAGCAATGGGCAGCTATGATGCTGCTGCCCCGCTGTCCAGAGCTCGTACAACGTACAGTGTACTACAGGGTACTCTGAGTCACCGCACATCCGCGTTGCAGCATATTCAGTTGCTTGCCTCCAATTCATAACTTCTTAAACTTCTTGAAGCCGTTGCAGCACGGTTTACTAGAAAGCTGAGCACTGTCCACAAATAGATGACTGGGTTCACTCAGCATCCTCGTTCAAAGCAGCTTGAAACCTGCATCCATGTCATCGTGTCCGACACGTACGTGCAACGCAGCACACTCTGCATTTGGGCAACCATGGTGCGCCATCGTGATGCTGCTACTAGTGGTAGTGCAAGTTGTAAGAAGGGCTGCCGCGGTCTGCCTGGCAGAGCTCTCGGTATACCTGCACCACTAGTAGGGCCATTCTGACTTGCTGCATGTGACTGCAGTGGTACTCCCAACACTGACCTGCCCAGTTTGGCGCCATGATGGTGCTGACACTGTGCCATCATCTTACCCATCATATGCCGTCACTTGTAATATTTATGTAACACCTCATGAAGAACACGTTGTCAAGCTGTGCTGCATCAACGCAGTGATGCATGGCACAACAGAGCTACTGCCAGTGATTGTGGCTTGAGTGAGTTACCCAAACCTGATGGAACCTGACGTGCGTCAGCACAAGGGCGTATCTGCTGTCCATGCTGCCGCCGGCACCGGTGACCCCAGGTGCTCTTGGTTGCAGAAACTGCCTGTGAGGCTCTCGCGGTGAACATGGACCAGCAGCGGCTGCAGCTACGCTTGGACAAGCTTGTGCTCATGGAAGAGGGAGACGGGTATAAGCTACCAGCAGTAGCTGCCGAGGACCACGGACAGCAGGCTGCAGCAGCAAGTCAGTGGGGCCTGCTGATTGTGCAGCTGCCAGGTACATGCATGCAGCAGATGAATCATGCTGTCGTGTGCCATGCAGTGCATGCTGGTTGCCAGCGGCACGATAGCAGCGAGTGTCCATGGATATTTCGTGTTGGCGAGTGTTACACTGCAAACCACGCACCATGCGTTTAGGTTGTGCCTCTGTTGCTGAAGCCAGTGGGTGTTTCGCCGCTGCCACAACGGGTCAACGTCAGGTCACCAGCCGCAGCAATTGCTTAAGCATCAGTGAATGCTGCCACAGGGTGCCACTGTGGCAGTTGCCTAGGTGGTACTAGTCGCACACACAATGATGCCCATGGGCTCCAATCAGGTACCGTGGTAGCATTTTCCGCTGAGCACCGTGTGCCACCCGCAACTGCCGCGTGATACACACTGGTCTGGCCCCTTATATCCTTTGCCTTGCTCATCGGATTCTAGGCACAGCGGCAGCACGGCATGAAGGCCTTAAGCCTCGCTCATGCGCAACCTAGGCTGACAACCCCACTACGTACTATCTGCCACAGCATGCAAATAGTATCTGCCATGTGCCTTGCCAACGCATCATTGCTGGCATTCTTTTGTAAACCTTTCGGAGGAGCTGGCACAATGTGATGGCATCGTGTTCACCCCAGCTGCACGTGCGCACACAATCAACCATGCACCCATTCAATGTGACTTGTAGTTGCCGCTTGCAACTGAAGTTGTCAACACTGTGCATGGCATGCCAGCTGCTATCGCTCTGACAACAAAGACCAAATGGCGCCTTCGTGCACTGTTGCATGTGGCACGAGCCCAGTGCCTGGAGGGAACGAAGGTGGCGAGCTGAGGATCGAGGGCGGCGGCCTGCATCGCACCATCGAGGACAGCCCCGGCACGCAGCAGCAGCAGTGCCGCTATGTTGCCTTTTTCGCGGACTGCGCAGCGAGCACGGCGCGCGTGCAGCAAGGCCGCTGCGCCTGGCTCGTCTACCGCTTCGGCTTCCAGCTCAGTGCCGCCGGCGCGGATGGCAGCAGCGGCGCCGCACCCGCAGCCCTGCCTTCAGCTGCACCGGCGGCTGCGAGGGAGATTGCAAATGCTGACGCGCAGGTGGCTGCGGCAGCGGCGGCGTGGCAGGCAGACGTGGCGCGTGGCGTTGCGCCTGCCAAGATGGCACTTCCCCTTGCGGATGGCCCGGCTCTCGCCGCCGACTATTTGGCATTTGACAGGCTAAGAGGCGGGGACGCCACTGCAGCTGCGGTGGTGGAGCGCTGCGGGCAGTTGGAGCAATTCCTGGTGAGCGTGTCCAAGGATGAGGTAAGGCCATTCTCCGGGCCGGTGGAGTGTGCATGCCTGTGGTAGGTATCTCACCATGTCCACCAACCTGTACATCTGCGTGCCATGGTGCTCACTGGCATGTGACAGTGCTACTGCCGCAATATCTTCCGCACTTCAGTTGCGGATTGGTGACTGGACCGAAGTACCACTACATAACGCAGCTACTGCCAGTGCACTGATCACAGAATCAGATTTTCCTCGCCGTTGAGACAATGGCACATGTGGCATGCCACACTCTGCTTTTGTTCCTCTGCAGGTTGGGCGCGCAGTTCAGTACCAGCAAGAACGCGGCAGCGCCAGCGACTCCGGCGGTGGCAGTGACGCTTTTGGCAGCGACGGAGAAGATGACTCGCCCAGATGTCATCAGCCATGCGAAATGCAGGCGAGTCCCTCGAAAATTGACGTGACGGTTGTCTGGTTGCGAGAGGCTTATCAAAGGCAGCACTGCAACAGGAATGGTTTTGGTGCTAGGAACTCTTTTTTTCGCTCCGGGCAAGCATTGGCTGCCGGATATGTACATATGCTCGTTACAAGAGCAACAGCGTGTGTGGTCATGCTTTTTCCGGTCACACGCACACGGTGGCACCATGTGCCAAGGCTTGCCGCGGAGCTTGCTTAAAGCACATACTTCAGTATACAGTAAAGTACTAGTAGTATACTACTACTAGTATGCACATCAAGAAAATAATATTAAGTCTTACTGATAGTCTACTAGTAGTACATGCCGCGGTGCTAGGGTACGCCATGACATGTGCCATGTGACGGGCATGCCAGGTTAGAGGCTGCCAGTGATTCCGGTGCATCCACCTCACAGACTCACGACAGAGTAGCGGTTCGACTGCCACAGCACCACAGGGACTTGCAATTTTCATACGGACGGGCTCCCTTTGGCTGCCGCCTGCCCTCGCCCTGCCCGCAGGCCGTGCACAGCACAAGGTATGACGTGGATGAATGGGTGGCAATGCGCGGCAGGGGTCCGCCCGTCCAAGACCAGTACGGCACATCACGAGTCCCCCTATCACTAAGCACAGAGCTGTTTAACACGGAGGGGGCGCCTGTGTTCAGCCGCCGTTTTGACTGGGAGGATGAAGACTTCTCTGGGTTCCGCAACCATCCCCAAAGCAACTTGCACGTCCGCTACAGCAGCATCGTGCACGTGCTGTGGCCAGCAGCCTCAAAGTTCCAGCTGGCAATGGCGGTGGGATTCAACGAGGCGGTGGCGGTGGCGCGGCACGCTCTGGCGACTGCGACCTTGAGAACGGGTGGCGCGCAGCAGCCTCAGCAGGGCGGGCAAGCCGAAGGCGGCGGCAGCCAGCTGGCTCAGCAACTTGGTTCCACGGAGCAGCGCCAGATGCAGGAGCTCCCGACAAGCAGGTACGTGCTTAAGTGACAAACTTAAAGTGGGGCTGTGTGTGCAAGCCGCAATGTGGTCCTCACGCGCTCTGTGCATGTGCACAGCTGGCGCTGTCATCATTGATTCATCGCATGTGATCACCACACGTCGCGCAACAACTTGCAGTGCAGTGAGATGGCACGTGCGCACAGGTGGCACACACAGTGGTACGTTGCTGGGGACATACACAGCTCAGCGGGCCTCAACGTACCACCTGAGTGTATGTGTGGTATATTCTTCGAAGGATACAGAAGCATGTGCAACCTTCATGAAAGGAACCACGCGAACACAAAACTACTACCGGTAGTAGCCCTTGCCTTTAAGAATGATGCGGCATTTGTGCATCACAGTAGTAACGAACAAGCAAATCCCTGCCAGGTCAGTGAGCAGCACAAATGTTGAGTGGACGCCATCATGATGGCTGGCTAAGGCCGCGTGACTGGCTTTATGTGTGACTGATCTGCCTGCGTTGGCTCATGCAGCTGAGTAATGCCCTCTCGGACCACAGTGCCGGTGCACCTTGCATATCACGTGGGTGTTACTGCTCTGAATACATGCAGCTAACACTTCCGAACAATGCCCACGTCACGTTGAACGATTTTCCGCGTCCGCCCCTGCGGGACAGTGCAACAGACATGCTGGAGGCGCTGGTGAACAAGGCCGAGCTGGACGGCATGGTTGGCGCGTACGGTGGCAGCCTGCTGCAGCTGTGCACGCTCGCAGCGCGCGCCGGCAGCCAGCGCCTCGCAGTCGACTGTGCGCACCGTGTGCTACGCCCGCTCACAGCGGCCATACCACCGGGCCCCGAGCGGAGCGAGCGCGGCGTCCGCCGCAGCGTTGCTGGCCGCCTGCCAGCGGGCGATCTCGCGGAGCTGGCGCTGCAGCTGGGATGGGCGGCGCTGGGGCCAGCAGTCATGGCGCTGACCGTGGCGTGGGCGCGCGCCCAAGAGGATGCGAGCGACGCCGAGGTGCTGATCACAAAGCTAGCCGATGCCGGCGCACTTGTCACGGGCCCGGAGCCAGCGGTTGCGACAGACGCTGTGGCACGAAGCGCGCAGCCAACGCTGAGTGCCGAAGTTGTGGCGCAGGCCGTCCTGGCCGGGGTCATGGGGTTCGACATCGCCGGAGTTGCACCAGCATCGACCGATGCTGTGGCTGGCAGACTGTGCCAGCTGGGAGAGGATCGTGTGGGCAAGCTGTCAGGGGTGATGTTCCGCCTGGCAGCTCGACGCCCCCCACTGTGCGAGGCCGCCCTGCGAGCTCTGGGGGCAGCCGCGGGCGCGCTGCCAGTGCGGCTGCTTGCAGCGGCAGTGACGTCTGCCAACCCACAGGCTGCTGGCACGTACATACATCCGGGTCCTGTGGCTGCTGCAGCAGCACCGGCGACGGCGCTGGGCGGCGGGCCTTTCCTCGCGCTGTCGAGGGCGTTCGTGCAGGGGCGGTGGAACGTGGCGGTGGCATCAGCGCACACACCCAAATCCGGAGCGGAAGACCTTGTTCGAGCTGTTGGCGTCATCGCGCAAACGCTGCCGCTGCTGCCAAGCGCAGCCGAGCTGCCGGCACTGCTAGAGGCAGCCGCGCGGGCCGCACTGCGGATAGAGCCCGCCGCGGCTATGCAGGCGGCCATAAGCGCGCTGCTGGACCTGCCGGCAGTGGTGCACGCTCCTGCCGATGCGGCCTCGCTCATTGCGCTCGCCGCGCCGCCGAGGCTGCGGGCCCTCGGCGTGCTGAATGTGCAGCCGCAGCGTGACTGGAGGCAGCCGCGTGCAGTCGTGCCCGGGCACGCAGGCCTGACAGAGCTGCTGCGCGGTCCGCAGGACCACTTCACCTACCGCCCCCCTGGCGGCTTTGGCAGCGTTGGAGCGGCGCGCAGCTTCCAGCGCGAGTTCTTCCCCGCCAAGGGCCGCTGCGGCGGCGGCGGCAAAGGGTACAAGGCTGCCGCCGAAGGCAAGGGGGTCGGCGTGAACGCGCGCGTCGAAGTCACCAAGCAGGATGACGATCATCGCAAGAAAATTGCCAGCTACGAGAAGGTGAACGCCGAGATCAGCCGCATTATGCATCTGCTCAAGGCTGCCGCAGCGGGCGGCGGCACCAGCGGCGCAGCTGCCGCTGCTGCGCTGCACAATGTGCTATCCAGTTCAGCTACAACGGCGGCAGGAGCGGCCGCCGCCTCAGCAGCACCTATTGCGCCATGGCAGCAGCCAGCAGCAGCTATTGCGCTAGGGCAGCAGCCAGCAGCAGCTATTGCGCCAGGGCAGCAGCCCGCAGCAGCAGCACAGTTTGCGGTGGTTGGTGGCGGCACGGCGATGGCACAGGCTGTCCGTGCGTACACACAGCAGCGGCAGCTTCAAGGCGCTGCTGGCGCCGCAGGAAGCGACGCACCCGTTGCCAAGCGCCACAAGGCGCAGCACCCTGATGTGGTAGACCTTGGCTGAGCAGTACCACCCCCGGCCCTGCTCGCACATGCTGCGTGGTGCGCGCTGGAGTGCGGCAGCGCCAGGCAATGTGCAACAACTGGCACCATGTGCAGTTGAAGTGAGGAAACACCTGCACGGGTCTGTATGGCTGTACCAACACTGGCGCAGCACAGAGCTCTGCTAGGCGCTGCAAGGAGAATGCTGCCTGGTAAGGGGCGCAAAGACTGTTTGGGGCGGCTTTGCAGATGTGGATGCAGGTGCTGCAGAAGTGGTGCCGAAGTGCGTACTGCTGAGGTCCGGAAAGAGCTCATCTCTGGTGTTGTATGCTGCCAGGGGCTTGTGGTGGTGCAGTTGCTGCATGCATCTGCGCACTAGCCACCATGTGGTGAGGGGGAATACGTGGGAGGGAGGGGGGGGGGGGGGAGTGACCAAGGTGCCCGAAAAAGGGGGGGGGGGCACGTGTCCGAGAAAAAAAAATGTGTTTGGCTCAAAAGCACGGCATAGCCAAATGTCTACTGTATGCCTGTGCATGCTGGCTGGCAAGCTGTTTGTGATTGGTGTATCAGTGTGCACGATACAGAGCCACGGTGAAGGTAGTCGCATGGCGTGACCTGCTGTCCATGGCATTTGTGAACTACAATCACCTATGGGCACCAGCCACCCTATGCTAGCTTGGGCACTCACCGAACGTCCAGCGTGCTCCGCAAGCCACTGCAGCACTGTCATGGGCGGCAAGTCTCACTACAGGCAGTTACTGTACACTATCCGGATGTGGTCGCACACGCGTGACAGCTTGACCACAGCGGAGCAGCAGCAGAACCAGCCGAGTGCGCAACCGCTACAAGCAAGCTTACTGCTGCTGAATAACTGGCAGTGCTTATGAGTTGACGTGCAGCGAACCATTGGACCCACAACAAGGGTCTCGAAACCAGTGGGTGCTGTGGTGCATTGTGAGTCACATGCGGGCAGCGCATGTATGAGCACGCAGGCAACACCCAGGGACCAACTTCACTGCACCTATTCTTCCCGACGTTCGTTGCCCATGGCATGATTTGCGGAACTGCGGCGGCATACCATTTGCGCCATGCAGCGTCCGGCGCTGAAGCAGATGCTGTGTCCATGCCCAGCACAAGCGTCCCATGGCGCAGCTGCTGCGCACGCGCGGTATCAACACTGCTGCGCACGCGCGGTATCAACACCTCTCGAACACTTTGTACAGCTTCTCGAGGCACGCGAGCTGCAAGACGGCGTCGCTGGTGGCGAACTCCTGCGGCGGCAGCAGCGCCCACCTGCGCTTTACAGCATTTGCAGGCACGACATGCCAGCAAGTCAGTGCATGGACAGCCACATGACAGCAGCACTTGCCGCCTTATGCTGCATGCGGGGCCCCTGATGCGTCTCGATGCACAACGCGCAATGCGGCCACGCCCAGCGGTCGACAGCTTGCAACATGCTATGGCATGACCAACACCGGCCCTGCTCCGCAAGTCACCACTGCGCCGCGCTGGTGGTGTGGCATGCAGTGTCACTAGGCAACTGCACCTGCCGCCCCATCCGCTTGCACGCCGAAAAAGCAAAACCGGAAAGTGCCGCCAGCAAGTCTCTGTTCAAGCTACACAGTGGTGCTTGCACATTGGTGCCTGCAGCACAAAGGTGTGCGTTGCACAAGCACAGAACCAGACTTTGGCAAGTTGCAGGAGCCCCCTCTGCTGCAAGTGCAGTGGAGCTAGTGCCGGCACAGTGCTAGCAGGGCCCACATGCCCAGTGGTGGTCTTTGCATACACACCTGAATGCCGGGTAGTAGATGTCCCGCACCAGGGCCGTTGCTTCCGCACTTGCAACTGGCGTGTCGTCACTGGCAGCAGCGCCGGCATCACCTGCGCCGCCAGCCTGCTGGCCCCCAGCGCGGAGTGTGCAGTGGTGGCACGGACGGAGGCAACCAGTGGTGGCAGGCGCAGTTGAGGCGCCAGCTCAAACGAAATTGGCAAACTCGCCACGCGCATCGCTGACACATGCTCTCAGTGAACTACTGGCGGCACCGGTCAACGCCATGGTGCGCAGCCTTGGCAGGCACAACCGGGTATGTGGCATGCTCTGTACCACCAGCAAGCACGCAGCCGGATTGCAAGGCAATGCCCCTGAGCATCGCCGTGCGCGACCAGAGACACCGTGTATGTTTGTGTCCACTCACGTTCGGCTCGTCAATGCCTAGGTCATTGGGGAGGGCAGAGTAGAACTTGCTGCGCCAGAGGGAGCACCAAGGGCCAACAGGCACAGTACACACACTGGAGGATGACGCGTGTGATGCGCTGGAGCAGGCAGGGGGGCGGCACCAGCAGCAGTCACCATGCCGCATTTCACAAAAGCGCAACACATGCACTGGCCCGCTCAGGCAGGTGGCATGGCCTGGCAGTTTATGCACTCCCAGCGGCATGCCACCCGCGCAACGCAGCCCCCGCAGGTATTTCTGCACCCGAACAGCGGACCCAAAACACTGTGTAAAACTGCTCTGTTTGTGCTTGCTATGCCGGCGCTTTTTTGTGTGCTGTGCATGGCCGCCCTCACCTGAGCTCCGTGGCAACAGTCTCAAAGCAGGGCCGCTCCTCCAGCCACTCCACGTCCGTGGCGAGCCGCAGCAAAAACATGGGGAGTGCCTGAGCCGGGGGGGGGGGGGGGCAGGGGGGGG
>JAULBY010043442.1:0-37611 GCA_032358315.1 Ophiocytium majus
GGGGGCATGTAGAGAGGGGCAGGTGGCGTACGGTCAGTCACAATCAGTAGCGTGATTTTGTTGTGGTTGTGTGTGGAGTGCGGTTCAGTGCGGGGCTCATGGGCCTGTCACATATGATAGTACTTCGTGAAGCTCATGGACCTGTCACAGACCACTTGACTCCTTACAAACAATATTTTCAGAAGCACTGCTGAACTACCATGTAGTAGAATGCCTGTGTGGTTTTGAGCAGGTATACTGCTTTGATGCAGGGTCAGAGCCCCCCCCCCCCTCCTCACCTGCTGCCGGTACATGCTCAGCTCCGCGTTCATGGCGCGCAGCTGCTTGGTCTTCTCGCCCAGCGCCCCCTGGTACGCCTCCAGCTGCGCCGCCGCGCCCGCGCCCGGCTGCCGCGCCAGCGCCGCCCTCAGGTCCTCGTACAGCTTTTCCTTTGTGCGAATGGCAGCCTCCCGGGCGGAAATGGCGGTGGTGGCGGCCGCCACGCGCGTCTGCAGCGACTGCACGCGCCCCAGCATCTCGTAGCGCTCGGGGTCGCTGGACTCGAGGCGGCGCCAGCGGTGCAGGTTGAGGGGGACCTCCAGCTCGTCGATGAGGGCGCGCACCTAGTGGGACGAGTGCGTGTGTGTGTGGGGGGGGGGGGGGGGGGGGGGGGGGGGGGGGGGGGGGTAGTGAAACTGCGCAAGTACAACTTCAAGTATAAGTTGAAGCTGGCATAGTGTGGTGCAGGTTGAGGGGACCTCGAGCTCGTCGATGAGGGCGCGCACCTGGCGGGGATGGGGGGAGGAGTGTGTGTGTGTTTGCGTGAGTTCTAGTTCAAGTACAATGTGAAGTACAAGGTGAGGTTGTTATGTTGGTCGCACTTCATGAAGTGGATGAAGTTGGCACACGGTGCGTGTAAAGCAGGTGCAGGGCACTTCCAGCCTTGTCGATGAGGGCGCGCACCCGGCGGGACGTGTGTGTGTGGGGTGGGTGGTTTAACTACGCAAGTGCAACTTCTTGTACAAGTTGCATATGGCAGGGGGCATTGCCGCCGCCAGCAGGGTGTATGTTTTCAAGGGAACCTCCAATTTTGGGGGGGTCTGCGCAGTTCAACTGCAAGTACAACTTCAAGTACAAGTTAGCAGGGTACGCATGGGGCGTCGCCAGTGGTGCAGGTTTGAAACAGCAGCATGGGGGCAGCATGGGGGTTTAGGGTGCCCCGGGGGGGGGGGAACATGGTAGCGGAAGTGCAAGTACACCTTCAAGTACAAGTCGAGTTGGCAGGTTGCATGAGACGCTGCCGGTGGTGCAGGATCGACATGCTGTAAATGCTGTCAGTGGTGCTGACGGCAGCTCTGTGTGAAACTCGGGTGCCCTGCCGCTGCAGCTGCTGCCGCACGTCCTCAACAGCCACGCACGTATCCCCACCACTCAAACCACATTTAGCGCTCGAAAATGCTACGTAGTACTGTAATTACGCCACCAACGCACATGCACTGCATGGGCACGTGACCGGTTTTAAAACAGCGCCCACTTGCACCCGTCAGCGCCGTGCCTCCAGGGTTATGCACCCGTCCAACTGCAAGTACATTTTGCAGCACAAATTCAAGTTGACAACCCGCATCTTTTGGCGTGCCGCACGTTGTGCGCCTCTCAGCCAGCGTCACGCCCCCAGGGATGATACAGTGATGCAACTTCAACTCACAAATTCAAGTATAAATTGCAGTTGTCAGGGCCGCTGTGGCGCGCCGCACCGTGTGCTTCTCGGCCAGAGTCACGCCTCCAGGGTTCATACACTAGCTCAACTACAAGGTACAGCTTCAACTCCAACTTCAAGTTGTGAGCCCACATGCTGCGGCGCCACACCGTGTGCTTCTCTGCCAGCAGCTCCGCCTCCAGGGTTAATGCACTAGCTCAAAACTTCAACTACAACCTCAAGTGAAATGTCAAGTATAACTTGAAGTTGTTGCGGCGCCGCACCTTGTGCTTCTCTGCCAGCAGCTCCGCCTCCAGCTTGGACATGTCTCGCTGCAGATCGCTGGGGTCCTCGGCCCTTGCGGCGCCCGCCGCCAGCTGCACCTCCATGGCCTTCACCTGCCAAGCCCAGCACATGCACGGGCAGACACGGCGTGTGTGTGTGTGTGCGCGCGCGCACATGTGTTGTGTGTTGTGTGTGCATGTGTGCATGTGTGTGTGTGTGATGAGTGTGGGGGTGTGGGGGGGCGTGTGGGTGCGTGCTGTGTGGGTGCATGGGTGGGGGGGTGCGTGCTGTGTGCGTGCATGGGTGTCAGAAACGCGCACGCACCTGCGCCTCCAGCCCGCTGCCGCTATAAATACATTCATCTGTATACGTTGTACGGTGTACATACGTCATACTTCAAGAAGTACTTCAAGTACTACAGTACGGCGTACAAGGCGATGATATGCGACCCATCACTACAAATGCTCACGCACCTGCGCCTCCAGCCCGCTGCAGCCCGGCGCCTGTGTGCACAGGCGGGCGTAGCGCGACTCCCTCTGGTGCAGCGCGGCCGTCGTGCTGCGTATTTACATACTTCAGAAGTACGTTATACGGCGTATAATGCGAAAAGTATACGCTGCGACCCATCACTAGTCATGATACTTCTAGTAGACGTACTTTGAAGTACTAGAAGTATAAACTACTAGTAGTACAAACGCGTGCGCACCTGCGCCTCCAGGCCGCTGCCGCCCGACGCCTGCGTGCACAGGCGCGCGTAACGTGACTCCCCCTGGTGCAGCGCGGCCGCCTGCAGCTGTATCTTGGCGTACAGCGAGGCCAGCTCCTGCCCGCGCTTGGTGAGCTGCGCGTGCAGCACGCGGCCCTCCCCCACTATGGCCTCGTGCTCCTTGAGCTGGCGCGCGCGCTCCTCGTCCGCCTCCGCTATTATCTGTGCGTGCTCAGCAGGAGGCGGGGGGGGGGGTGGGGGGGTTCTCAGCAGCAGCAGCAGCAGCAATCAGCAACGCTCCTTGTCTGCCTCCGCAATTGCATGTGCTCAGCAGAGCCAGGGGGGGGGCAGGGTGGTGTTCAGCAGAGCCAGGGAGGGCCAGGGTGGTGCTCAGCCGCAGGAGCGGCAGGAGGGGGCAGTCCGTGTGCTCAGCAGCAGTGGACCTCTGCAGCAGGGCCAGGAGTCTGTGCCCTGTATGGTCTGTGCGTGCTCAGTGTGTTTGTGGTGTGTGTGTGTGTGGCAGCAGCTGTGGGTGGAATGGCAGTGTGCACAGCAGCAGCGGCAGTGCTCAGCAGCTGAGGGGCACGGCAGCAGCAGGGGCGAAACTGCAGCTGGGGTGGCGGTGCTCGGCAGATCACATGTTGCACGCGCTCGAAACCCTTTCACTTCCACTATGATTAGCGGACAGGCAGCAGCAGTGGGAGCCAGCGGCAGGCGCAGAGGCTGCTGCACGTGCTCTCTTTGCTGGACTTCTGTGGATACATGCGCTATGCTTCTGTCTCCATGTGTTGATACCTCAGAAGTATCCCCTCAGAATAAGTCCCGAACTTTGGACGAGCGGAAACGCAGCAAAGATGGACCTCAGATTGCACAAGCCACAGTGCGACAATCAAGGAGTGCCGCCGACATAGAGGAATGAGACACTTTGTCAAACATCAAAGCATGGCCACGACATGTACTTCTGCAGTATACGACTAGTATGCATGGCCATGGTATGTACTTCAGCAGTACACAACCAGTACTTCAAGAAGTGCTTCAAGTATTCCGTGTAAGCGTGCTTGCCTGTGAGAGCTTCTGCACCTCCACCCCCTGGCTGGCGACTATGCCCGCGGACGACGCGATCTGCTTGCGCAGCTTCATCACGTCGTTCTTGAGAACCTGCGCCAGCGGCAAAGGGGATGAATTCATGAAATCCACTCATGAACTCGAGGGTGCTCATATGATCATGTGTTGAGGTCAGGCTTGAATGCGTGCAGCAGCAGCGCGCGGGGGCACAAGCCGAACAGTAGCAGTGATTCATGAATTTGGTCCCCTCATGAATTCCAGGTCTTTGATTCTAATGTGTGACGTCAGTCACGAGTGCGTGCGGTACAAGAGCTGAGCAGTGTCAGGGATCCATCCATGTGCACCGCTCACGGTTTGGTGGATGTAAAGCATGACACTATAGTGTCGTTAGCACCTTCAAGGCAGCGGTGGCAGCACAGGAGGCGACAAGCTGGTGCATCAAGAAGGCTTAGGGTCCTCAATTTTTTGTGACCTGGAACTCGAAGGTTGTTCAGTCTGGCAGTAGTGGTGCAAAAGCAGCTTTGCATGCCTGCGAAGCATGCTGCTGTCCAGCAGGAGTTCAATCACGGAAGGCTCCCCCAACTTCAACTTCTGCTGGGAAAGAAACCCACATGCTTTCTCCTTGCCAAATCTGTGGTGCTAGAATTGCTCCTTGACCAGTGCGCGGTGGTGCATGTCGGCCTTCTCGCCAGAGACTCCCGCCCTTACAGCGCCTGCACTTCACCTTTTTACTTGAACTTCGCTGGGGAGACAACCAGCTCAACTGTGTGCTGGAAAGTGCTGGGTTGCTGGGGGAGAACCCATCTCTTGTCTCCTGTTCAGCACTGTGGTGCCGGAAGTGCTCCTTGACCAGTGCGTGGTCATATGGTGATCTGATCCTCGCCAGAGGCTTCAACCCTTACAGCGCCTGCACTCCAACTTCCTACTTCAACTTCATACTTCAACTTGATCGGGAAAAAAACACCTCCTTCTCCTTGTCAGCGCTGAAGTGCCGCAAGTGCTCCTTCACGAGGGCATGATCCCATGGTGTTGTCCTCCTTCAGCTGCTCTATAATGTGGTTCATGATCGTGAAAGCGCCGCCTCATCTCCTCAACTTCAACTTCATACTTCAGCTTCTGGCAAAGAAACCCACCTCCTTCTCCTTATCAGCGCTGTGGTGCCGAAAGTGCTCCTTCACGAGGGCATGATCCCGCATGGTGATTTCCTCCTTGAGCTGCTCTATGGCGTGATTCATGATCTTGAAGCGCCGCCGCATTTCCTTGATCTCCTCCTGCGTGGCCACCAGCGTCTTGCTGTACACGTTGCGGTCGCTGCGCACGGCCTCGTACAGGTTCTGCTGCTGCTTGAGGCGCGTCGTGCTCGCCACAATCTTGCGCTGCAGCTCGCCCACCTGCGCCACATGAGAGCGGTTACAATGATGCTGTGTGAGGTTGTGAGGTGACCGCACGGTGTTGGTCACAAGGGAGAATGTACATGCTGCTTGAGGCGCGTCGTGCTCGCCACCATCTTGCGCTGCAGCTCGCCCACCTGCGCACAGCCGCAAAGTGGGCACGGTGTGTCCACATGAAAGTGGTTACAAGTGTCTTATACTGCTAGTAGTGTCTTATACTAGTAGTACATCATATTTCTTGAAGTATGACGCAGTGTTATGGAACTGGTTATAGCGGGTAATGCTCAAGCTGCTTCAGGCGCGTGGCGCTCGCGACGTTTTTTGCGCTGCAGCTCGCCCACCTGCGCCACACAAAAGCGGCCGCAGTGTGAAGTGTATGCATGGCGCTTGACATGGCCACGTGATAGTGATTATGTCGTGACACACAAGCTGAGCGCTGCAGCTCGCCCACCTGTGGGCAGCGCGTACGCAAGCACACTGTGTCTCCCACCTGCACCTCCTGGAACTTCAACTCCTCGAGGCGGCTGGAGTGCGCAGCCTTGTGCAGCTTTGCCTCTGCCTCGTGCCTCTGCCTCTCCATGACCTACACTCCTTACAGCTCAGTATACTGAAGTATATACTTCGGTATACTAGAAGTACATGTTTGTTTGTGTCTATCTCTCGCTCACCTGCATCTCCTGAAACTTCAACTCCTCGAGGCGGCTGGAGTGGGCGGCCTTGTGCAGCTCCGCCTCTGCCTCGTGCCGCTGCCTCTCCGCGACCAGCGCCTCAATCAGCGACCGCTTCTCGCGCACGCTTGCCTTGTACGTGGCAATCTCGTCGCGCAGGTTCCTGCACGCAATCTCGTTCACCTGCACGCACACACACACGGGCGCACACACACAAACAAATCACACACACGCATACGGTGCCACACACACAGTGTCACACAGTGTCACGCACACACACACGCACACACACACACACACACACACACACACACACAGTGTCATGCACACACACACACACACACACACAGTGTCATGCACACACACACACATCGCGCGCGCGTGCGCACACACACACACAAACACACACACACACGTGTGTATGAGGTGGAGGTGGATAAGGGAGAGTCACAGGCATGCCGGGGAGAGTCACAGGCGCGGGTGGCGGAGAGTCACCGGCGGGAACATGCACACATTCTTTGCGCAGTTCACGCCTTTGCACGGGTCCGCCCCAGGGTAGCGGCGGGGAGACCGAGAGTTTATCGCTCCTACTAGAAGTAGATGAGTTTTCATACTGAAATAGTATGTGTATGCTCCAAAAGCATACTTCAAGTATGTACTTGAGGACTGTAAAAATAGTGGCTCACCTTGCTGAGGTCGGCCATGAGGTTGGAGGCCTTGTCGCTGGCCGTGTACTTCCTGTCCAGTATGCCCTTCTCCCGCTGCAGGTCTGCCAGCTGCCGCGACAGCCCCTCCCCCTTGCGCCGCGCCGCGCGCAGGTCCACGCCATTGACCCTGTGTGCTCAGCAGCAGGGAGACACCGGCAGTTACATGACAACTTCAATATCACTGGTTTAACATGCACGCGCAGCTCCACGCCACTCACCCTGTGTGCTCAGCAGAAGGGAGACACCAGCAGTTACACCGGCAGTTACATCACGACTTCAACAAGTATTCACACTGCGGAGGGTGCGCAGTTGAACACATCCGCGCCGTTTCTGGGAGTGTAGGGGGTCAAGTGCTCTGCGCCATGTGGCGCGTGTGCTCAGCAGCTGAGGGGTGACCATCAGTCGCGCATCACCATGCAGTTGGCCTGCGGCTCATATATGGTGCAAGCACCAATAGGCCTGTGTCATGTGAGGGTGTGTCAGGCCCTCCGCGTCCGTGTGTGCTCAGCAGCGAAGGGTGACCGGCAGTCACATGACAACTTCAACATGCAGTGTGCAGTTGTACCACGAAGTGTTCCATTTCCACACATCCGTTTTCGCTCAACGCCTGTGCCCGCCTTAGCATCATTGTTGAAGTGCCGCTTGTCCGCAGACCACCCCTGCATGCCGTGTGAACCTGTGCTTAGCTGAATGCGGAACCACTCGCACCACTTTGAATTTCAACCTCAACTTCAAGGTGTGCAGCAGCAGCAGCGCGAGACCCACCCGTACACCTCAGCACACAGCGTATCTGTCTCTTCCACCCAGAGAGCCCGTTCCGCTTCAGTTCAAACTTCAACTGCGCCTCAGGTCATACACCACAGCAGCACGAGACCCACCTGTACACCTCAACACGCAGCTCGTGCCTCCACTCCTCCAAAAGCGTGCCTGTCCGCTTCCACCTCCTGCATGTTCAAACTTCAAACTCAAACTTCAACTCCACATTTTGCAGCAGCAGCAGCGCGAGGCCCGCCTGTACACCTCAGCGCGCAGCTTGTCCCTCTCCTCCTCTATCGTGTGGCAGTCCGCTTCCGTCTCCTGCTTGACTTCCACTTCAAACTTCAACTCCACCTCTTGCAGCAGCAGCGCAAAACTCACCTGTACACCTCGGCGCGCAGCTTGTCCCTCTCCTCCTCTAGTGCGTGGCGGTCCGCTTCCGTCTCCTGTATTTTCCGCGCCGCCGCGTCCCTCAGCTGTCCGAGCTTGTCCGCCTCCTCCCTGCTCTCCGCGGCCTGCGAGTGCCGCTCTCGCACCGCCTGGGGTGCGCATTGCTGAAGTTTGTCAGTCAGAAGTTGAAGTTTCAGTCGGGCGTTGTACTTTAGAGGTAGTTGCCCGTTCAGAGAAGTCACACCTTGAGCGCGCATCCGCGCTGCTGCGAACCTACAGACTTGCACTTGAAAGTACATGTACACGCACCTGGTGCACAATGTTGAAGTTAGTCTACTACCCCAGAGAGAGTTGAAGTAACAGTCAGAAGTTAGAGTTTCCAAGTCAGGTATGTGTGTCGCTTGAGCGCGCCATGCGCCCCGGTGCGAATCTACATAGCCCCGGTACATACTTCAAGGAGAAGTACGCCTACTTGAACTAAATGTACACACACCCATGAACCTCATTTCCCCTCTGAAGTGATACTATTTGTATTACATACCTCCTCTGGCACACGTTACTTGCAACACTTTGGTTCGGAGGCACCTACTTCAAGTAGTCCGCCGGAACAGCCTCAGCTGCCTATACCACCCGTACATGGTCGGTTTTTGGCGAGCCGATTTTTAACTAATATAGTTCGAAGTACTAATGTACTACTACCGTAGTACTACTGTAGCACCTCAGAGGTATACAAGACTTGTGTACATTGTGCAGTGTACACGCACCTGAAGCACTTGAGCACATGTAGAGCTGTACACTGCACACACCACTTGACACACGCACAGCACCGTCTCACATGCAGCTTCTCGGTGTTGTTGGCCTTTATCTCAGCGTTGGTGGTCAACATACGCTGAAGTACTACACATACTTCTGAAGTACCAGACATACTTCAAGAAGTAGTACTACAGTAGACACACGCACAGCACCGTCTCACATGCAGCATTTGGGGTTGTCGGCCTTTGTCTTGGCGTTTGTGGCCAACATAATTCGCATACTAGACATATACATGTGCTTCATAAGACATACCACCGGTACTAGTAGTACTACAATAGTACTTTGAGATACTTCGACGTATGCACAACAGACACACGCACAGCACCGCCTCACATGCAGTTTCTTGGCATTGTCGGCCTTTATCTCCGCGTTGGTGGCCAGCTGCTTCTCCAGGTCCGCGCTGAGGTGCTGTATCGTGCGGAACAGCGCGTCGTACTGGCTCAGGTACGACTCCATGGCCTCCTTGCTGTCGCGCAGCAGCCGCTCCATAGATGCCATCGACTCCGTCTCCGACTGCAGCAGCCACGCACACACACACATACATGCGCATTGGCAGCGGTTGGAATATGGCTCACTGAACTTGAGCATATGGGTTGCGCCTGTGATGATGGCGGTTGCAATGTGAAAGTGCACAGCATCCGCTTTATTGACGCCACAGACTCCGTCTCCGACTGCGCAGCACAAGCACATGCACGTGCACACATGTGCATACGCGCAGGCACTGGCAGCGGTTTTGAGTGAGACTTGCGGCGGCAATGGCGGTTCGAAAAGTGCATGGGTGCACGTGCACGCAGGTAATGGCAGCGGATCGAATCTTTTGTTGTTATTTAATCGAATTCTTCATGGTAACTTAAAATTCCAGTATTTAAAACCATTTACAGATTTAAACAAACGAGAAGTTACACTTTTAGGACCATTAACTTTAGCTGTTTTATATTTTGGCATTTATTGAAATATATTTATTTATAAATGGTTCACACATGTGTACGGAGAAGTATGAGTTAAGCCTGTGATGGGGGTTGCAATATTGATGATGATGATGAAAATGCACAGCAGCCGCTCCATGGATGCCATGGACTCGGTCTCGGACTGCCACAGCCGCACACGCGCGCATAGCGTGCATGCGCACAGGCATTGGCAGTGGTTGGACTACAAACTGTGCCAGCGGATGGCGATGTGTGATTGAAAGAGGCACAGCCATGCATGCATGCATGTGCATGCAGGCATTGACAGCGCTTGGCATGTAGTTTCCGCCAGCAGCTGGCGGTTGCAATCGGACATGCAGCGCGAAGCTTCTCCAGTGACGCCATGGATTCCGTGTCAGACTGCACGGCCACACATGATAAATACACCTACCTTGAAGTGTTCATGACACTGTACTTCGAAGTATAATGCATCTACTTTGATGTGCTTCGCGTGGTATGCCGGTATAACGCTCCAGAAGTACTGCACCAGTGCAAGTGACAGCACCGCTGCATGACGGTACTATTTACATAAGCATTTGTGAACTCTTATTATTACTTTGGGGTACGAATGTACGAACTGCCACTGCACTTCAAGTGTACGACATTGTTTCATACAGTGTTAATATTCATACTACTGCTATCATACTCGAAGTATGTATGGTGTGCCAGTGGTTGGTGACATGTGCGCATGTCCCGTCTCATCCAGCACGGTTTGGCGATCTCCGCTTGCCTCGCAGCCACCTGCTAGGCGCATACCTGTTGTACAGCCGGTACCTGTTGGCACATGGTTCAACTTCAAGTACATGTACTTCAAGTTATCACAAGTTCCCTCCCTTCGGTGCTGCTTCAGCGACCAGCTGCGCACTCCGCATGGCCTCCTGGAATGCGCGGGGCCGCTTCGCAACGCACACTTCAGACAGAGTACATATTGTGCAGCTTCAGGTCACCCACGCCTCCCATAGTTCAACTTACACTTGAGGTTACCTTCAGCGCGCCATCTGGTGGTCCACATGGGTTGCCTGCCCGCGCCGCATGGCTCCTGTTGGGCGTGCATGTGCTCCACAACACACACAACCTTGGCATTACGCTGTACACCTTCAAGTCTCCCTCACTGCAACTTGCACTTGAAGCTACCTTCAGCGCGGTGTGATGCTCCGCGTTGACCAGCTGCCCGCGCCGGATGGCCTCCTGGTACGCGCGCACCTGCTCCGCAGCAATACATATCTGCTGTCAAATTCACAATTTCAAGTCACAACATAGCTTTCACACTTCAACTTGCAGTTGAAGTTACCTTCAAAGCGGTCTGGTGCTCTATGTTGACCAGCTGCCCGCGCCGCATGGCCTCCTGGTATGCGTGCAGCTGCTCCTCCTGCCGCGCCTTGCGCGTCTGCTCGCGCCGGCTGGCCTCCTTCAGCGCCAGCCGCTGCGCCTCCACCTCAGACAGCTGGTCCGTCAGTTTTGCCACCTGCTCTCGGCAGCAACGGTGGTGGTGGCGGCAGCGGCGGCAGTAGCGGCAGTAGCAGCGGCAGCAGTGGCGGCAGCAGCAGCAGCACCAGGTGGTGGTGTCAGGAGCGGCGGTAGCAGCAGCAGCAGTGGCAGCAGCGGCGGTGGCAGCAGTGGCGGCAGCGGCAGCAGCGATGGCGGCGGCGGCAGCAGCAGTGGCGGCAATGGCGGCGGCAGCAGCGCGCACGAGCAGGCTGTACTGCTTGAGGCAGGTGCCGGTCAAATCCACCTTCGTGCAGATGTCAGACACAAGAGTGCACCCGTGCTAGTCAATATACTTGAAGTATAACACTGAAGTACCTGTGTTAATTTAAGCCAGCCCAGCTGTCACCACCATGCGCTCTTTTCGCCCAACTTTGTACCCAGGACGCTTGGTGGCTGGTCCATGGCACACATGGCATAGATAACATAGCATATCTGGTACTTCGAAGTGTATGGTCAGTGCTCCCAAGACCCGGACACGACCCACCTGGCCTCCTGCACCCCCATCCCGCTCAATATGTTGCATGCGAACACGCACATGATGCCTTTCCTACTACCATACTTCAAAGTAGTATTCTATATCTTTCTCTTTATACTGGCACGCGGTCCACGTCGGACGCGGTTGCACACATGACTCCTTTCATCCATTTATATCCATTTTTATTAGACCCGGGCCCGCACACCCACCTTGGCCTCCTCCACCTCCATCATACCCAGCAGACGGTCCAAATCGGACGCGAGCGCGATGTGATCGTGCTGCTTTAGCTCGAGCTCGTGCTGCAGGTCCGAGACCTCCAGGCTGAGCAGCTTTCGCGCCTCCTGCTGCTCCTCCGTCCACACGGACCCTTTAGCCAGTTTCGCGTTTAAGCCCTCGATCTCCTTGCGGTAGGTGGCCGCGGTGGCGCGCCGCTGCTCCGCGCGCACCTCCATATCCTCCACCTGTGCTCAGCAGCCGGGGCAGGGGCGTGTAATGTACACAAGACCTGAGTACTGTTCGACTTCATCAGCCGCACCGCATGTGCACAGGGCTTTCCGCGCCCCACGCGGAGTTGAATGAAAGTACACACATGCGCGTGAATGTACGCATGAATGTACAGAATTGAATGATGACATGACATACCTCGAAGTAATGTGTTTAGAGAGGTGTGTGCATACTACATATGAATACCCACATTGTGCATACATAGTAGTACTAATCTACATGCGGTGCTCAGCAGCAGGGGGGATGGACAGCGGGGTGGAGGGTCACCAGCAGTGCACCGGCAGCAGCACACAGTGCATGCCAGCCTGCATTGCCAGGTACTCGAACGGTGTGCGTGTTTTTAATATTGCTCAATTCTCATAATCAATGGCGTGCGCATAAATTTGCGGTCCGCTGTGGTGCACGAAGACAAATGGCAGCAGAAGTATCTGGCTGAGTATGTACAGCAAGCACTGCCGAGGTCGCCTCTGCCTGCTACTCTCTCTCGTACGTGTGTCACCTCCCCTACTTTTTCTTTCACTGTTGTGCGTGCTCACACGTGTGCACACGTGCAGCAGCGGCCACTGGCGACATGACAAGCTGTGTTTTACCCACATCGCCCATGCCTACACACCGTGTCTCCCTCCGCACACAACCTAACACCTGCTTGTACCCACCTTCGCAGCACCTACACCTGGCCAGTCGTACAGCCCGCATGGGCCCGTACTGTACGCTGTGCTTGTCAAGCCTCACGCCATCCACACTTTGCTGCTGCTCCTCTACTTGGTCCCACAATTTACTGCCTCCACTGGATTTTGTCAGACCTCATCTAGCAGTGTCTGTGCGGCTTTTCTGACGCGCTGGCGTGGCTTGTGCGTACATGGGGCGGGTAGGCGCTTCCGTGTGCGTTTACGCGGTAGCAAGCACCACAAGAGCGTGCTGCGCTTTTCGCGCTCCGCACACCATGCACCTGTGTTGTCATCTACTGCGATATGCAACTGATTTGCAGCAAAGCCCAACACCAGCGAGACATCAACAGGCCCGTCACAGGCGACTGATTACACTCATTTGCTACAGTGTACTGATGTCCACTGCCATACGTGTACCAACACTTGTTTTGGCGTGACTTGCTTTGATGCAGGGCGAGCGGCGGGTGCCACCACACACCCCCCAAACCCAAAGGAGGTGGATGCGCCGTAAAAATGCCTTTCCCACCTGTTTTCTCAGCTGCGCCAGCGCCGCGTCCTGGTTTGCCCTCGTGGTCTTGGCATCCTCCTCATATGTGGCCAGGCTAGCCAGCTTCTCCCGGTGCGATGCCAGCGTGTTGCTGAGCTGGTCCACCTTCAGGATGGCGTTGTTGTAGCCCGCCACGGAGTTGACGACGGCGTCGTAGACCTCCCTGTACTCGCTCCTGTACACGTCCACGTCGTGGCCGTAGGCGTCCATCTTGTCGTTGGTCTGCTCGAAGGCCTCCGAGACGTTGTTCATGAGGGCGGAGGTGTCCGCCAGGGACAGCCTCTTGCCTCTGTCTTCCCCCATGGTGCTGGTGCTGGTGCTGGTGCTAGTGCTGCCGGTGGCAGGGGTGGTGCGGCGCTGCTGTTGCAGCTGCGCAAGGCCGCAGCCTGGCTATGCCCTGCTGTTGTTGCGCCTGCTGCGGTGTTGCCAGGCAAGCCACCCAGGCGTACGCGTACTTGTCGCGTGCGCTCCTGTGGTCGGACCCAGCGACCAGCAAAAGGTGCTGGTGTCGATTGATGCCGTACCCTGCTTCCTACCGAGGTTGCGTTTTCGGTTGCTCCTTGCTCCTGCTGCTGTTGCTGTTGTGGGTTGGTGCTGTCGGTCTCGCTGAGCTGACGGTTTCATATCGATCAGTCACACCACTCGACCCGATCGAAGTCAAGCTCGCGAGCTCAGCAGCCACAGTGTCACAAAGAGGCAGTGTACAGTCGCGGAGCGGAAGCTGCACCACTGAGCGACGGAGGTGGAGGCGGCTGGCGGCGGCTGCAACCATGGGCTTCGACTACAGCGATAAGTGAGTAGTGCTGGCTGCGCTGTCGCTGCTGTTGCCTGTTCAGTGTCGTGCAATACTGAATGTTGCTGCTCGTCAGACGGTGCGCCGGCCGTTTTTGGCTGAAGTCACGTGCGCTTTCTGCTGTGTGCCGCCCTGCCGTGCACTGCCTGGGTGCTGTGCCTCAGGTACACGGATGGCGACTTCGAGTACAGGTCAGTGCCAGGCGACGACACATCATATCCAAAGGTTGTGCAACCTCTCTTCCTCTTCATTGCACATCATCAGGTCCCCGCCGCGCCCCTAATCTTCAGCGACAGTAGCAGGTGCCGCTTGCGAGTGTCAGTAGCCGAGCCAATCGCTGGCTGCCATGCCTTATGTGGTAAATGGTGGCAGCAGCCGCTACCACTGCCTGCCCATGCAACCCCTCCGCGGCCTGCAGCTGTCGGTTCACGCCGCTGCCATGACGACTGCCCCTGCGACAGACCATGGTTGGGGTACCACGCCCCTCCCAGTGCATACCACTCACGCGCGTGCTCAACGTATGTTCTCGGTTCTCAGGCACGTTCAAATTCCCAGGGAGCTGGGGCGGAAGGTTCCCAAGTCGAGGTGCTTGACAGATAAGGAGTGGCGGGACATGGGCATCCAGCAGAGCCTCGGCTGGGTGCACTATGCAATCCACAGGTAAAGACAACCACACCACGTGGTTTCACCATAGACACCTTTGTTGTGGCAACTACCTGCGCAGAGTAATTTAGTTATGGCCACGCTTGGACCACCATTGCGGCACCACAACCGCGGCCTGAAGCACCCCTTGGGCCACGCCCTAGCTTGTACAGTAGCAAATCGATAAAGCAACGAAAAAAAACATACGTCCATCGGTTGAACAAAAGTGCGCTAAACATGGTGTGCATTGCTCGCCACGCGCAAATTTCGTGTGCACCGCACCTACCATCGCTCACAACAGCCCACGTCACCCCACCGGTCTGGTGCGCGATGCTCTGCTGAGCAGGCCAGAGCCGCACGTACTCATGTTCAAGCGCCCCCTGGGCACCGACGGCACGGGCCGCGTGGACCCTGCGCTGCGCGCGGCACAGCAGGAGAAGTATCTGAGCGAGCTCTATGGGAAGGTGGACCCGGCGCACTGGGACGCGCTGCAGGAGCGGTTACGGCAGTTACAGGCTGCGGAGCTCCATGTGCAGTAGCGGCGTGCTCAGCAGCAGCGGGCGGATGGGGGGGGGGAGGGGGAGCGGAGCGTGCGGGCGGCGGCGGATGGGAGGGTTAGATGCGGCGGCAGGTGTGTGCGGCGGCAGCGGGTTTGCTCAGCAGCACTTGCTGCGCTCAGCGGCAGCAGCGGTGGTGCTCAGCAGCACTTGCTGTGCTCAGTGGCAGCAGCGGTTTTGCTCAGCTGCATTTGCTGTTCTCAGCGGCAGCCGCGGTGGTGCTCAGTTGCTGTGCTCAGTGGCAGGAGCGGTTTTGCTCAGCTGCACTTGCTGTGCTCAGCAGCAGCAGCGGTGGTGGGGCTCAGCAGCACATGCTGTGCTCAGCGGCAGCAGCGGTTTTGCTCAGCAGCACTTGCTGTGCTCAGCTGCAGTAGCAGCGGTGGTGCTCAGCAGCATTTGCTGTGCCCAGCTGCAGTAGCAGTGGTGGTACTGAGCAGCCCTTGCTGTGCTCAGCGGCAGCAGTGGTGGTGCTCAGCGCCACTTTCTGTGCTCAGCAGCAGCAGCTGAGCACAGCCGCAGCAGGAGGAGTGAAGCAGCGGCAGCTATGCACAACAGCAGCAGTACAGTGGAGTGGGCGGCGGTGGTTCAGACAATAGTGATGCTGCTCAGCAGCTGCAGCGCGCTCGCACCCTGGTACCGCCCTGGCGCGCCAGCTGTTGGTGTGCGGTTGACTTGGCTGCTGAGCAACAGCAGCTGCTGAGCACGGCTGGCCCGCTACTCACAGCCGCCTGCACTCCCAAGCCTGAGGTGCCCGTTGGGTGGTCATTGCGGGTCGCACCCTCAAAGCATCGTTTAGTCGACA
Organism: Ophiocytium majus; assembly: GCA_032358315.1. Lineage (NCBI taxonomy): Eukaryota > Xanthophyceae > Mischococcales > Ophiocytiaceae > Ophiocytium > Ophiocytium majus. The sequence goes on from JAULBY010043442.1 coordinate 15,898, forward strand.
GCACATCGGCGCAGCAACGCTTAGCATTAGCACACTGTGTGTGCCTTTCCCAGTGCCAGCAGCACCAGTGACCGGCACCGCCAGCGCCAGGATTCCAAACAGCTTATAGTAGCGGTGGGGGCAGTGGCGATGGCAATACATTTTGCGCTGCCGCTGCTGTGCGCCTTGGAAGTGCTCAGCAGCAGCGAGCGTGGAGAATGCACATCTGCTGCTGCTGCTGCTGCTGCTGCCGTGCGGGTGCTGATGCTGCAATGAAGGTGCTGTTTAGGTACATGCAAGCGCGGGCGCCCCTCGGATTGCCTTGCTGCACTTGTACTCACTGCTGAGCCCTGCTACTGCTGAGTACTGCTGTTGAGCGCTGCTGCTGAGCGAGTGGAACAGCTGTTTTGCGTGACGTCCACCTGTGGGTGCGCCCATCCAGTTCTGCCCTGGCGTGCGCACTGTACATACTTGTATCTGTGCGGCAAGTGCTCATCTTGCTCCAAAATGACTCGTCTTTGTCGCCGGTGCCTGCTGCTGCTACGGAGGCATCGGCACTGCAAGCGTTAAGTGTACCGCACGTCTCACACATGCAAGCTCCATGCCATGCCATTGTGTGGCCTGTGTGCCCAGCCAGCGTTCTGCTTGGCACCACCACAAGCACCGGCACGCCTGAATCATACCCACCCAGCCCCTCCTTCAACCCGCACGGTGCTCCGTCAGGGGCGGCAGCAGTGTCGACAGGAGCAGAACCCTGCTGCTGCGGCTGCTGCTGGGCAGGGCGGGGCTGATTGGTTTACATGACCACTTGCATAATCAATTGATGATGTGAAGTTATCTAACAGGGGCGGGGGTGCCTAGCAGCAGGCGAGTGCCCCCCCGCAGCAGGGCTCTCATGTAGGCGAGTTGGCGGCCATGGAGTGATGTTGCTTGAAGCACCTTGGGATCCATCACAGGCTGATGGTCAAGGGGGGTAGCGCAGGGGCATGACTGTGACCCAGCTGTGAGAGTGCGGTTGTTTCGGGCGAGGTGGAAGACCAACACTGTGCATGCACACCCTGTATGTGACTGTGCTGCTACGGGGGGGCTGTGCAGCATGCCGCACACACTGCGGCATGCGCGCGCCAGCTCACGGTGAGTGCTGGTTGTCGTGGTGTGCCAGCACCTGTGTCATGTAGTTGCATGCCACCGCCGGAGCAGCCACAACGGACCACAACGAGAGGCGAGCGGGGCGTCCGAGTGGGCAGGCCGGCCCGCCATAGGATATACCGCCGTCTGGAGTCCCTACCTCATGCCGCACAGTACACGTGCGTAGATGCGTAGAGGGGGGCTTACCGCCGCGGTCCGTCTGCGTCATGCTCCGGCAGCATGCCCCGCCAGCAGCGGCACCAGCAGGGCTGACACTTCAAGTTCTTTTCAACGTACCTGCACGAGCAGAAACAGGCACCAGGCAGGCATGAATGCGGGAGTATCGATCCTGACGTGCTGGGCCTGCCACGTGAAGGGCACCAGCTTCAGGCTCTTCTCGTTTACAACCCGACAGAGCGACAAAGAGGGGGGGGGGGGGATACGGCCACAAGCACAGTTTTTGGTGTGCCAGGTGCGTGTTCCGTTCATTGTCCTAGGGGGGGCAGCATGCGGACGACCAGCCAAGACCACGGGCGATACCCCGGGCGCGGGACCTCTTGCATGCATGCGGAACACGTGAGAGGGAAAGGCAGCAGTGCCGTGCCTGCCGTGCGCTGCCTGCGCACCTGCCTGCTGGCGCCATGGTGCTGCAGTAAATGACGTGCCGCGCGGCGCTGGCGCAGCATAGGTTGCAGGCACACAGCCTCTCCGCCCTGCTGCTGCGCCACCAGGCTGTTGTGCCCAGTGCGCTTCCACAGGTCAAGAGTCTGTGTCCCTTCACAGTTTTTTTTTGACAGTTTCATGAAACGGCCAGCTGTTTTCAGAAGCAAGCGGCAGCGCTAGCAGCGGCGGCGGGCATGCAGCAGTGACACCGTGGACGCCGTTAACAGCAACAAGGCCCCGCATACCAGCGGGCTGAGGCTGGCAGGTGGCGGTACGGGGTGGGCCGTGACACCGGTAGCCCTAGCTGCATGTGACCTCACCACGCTGCACCAGCACCATGGGGCGCAAGTCGAAAATCTACGCCTTTGAAATAGAGGGCGTGGGTGGCGGAGGCGGCAGCGATGTGGAGCAGGGAGGGAGCAGGGATGGGGGTGGGCAGGAGGCGGAAGACGCCCAGATGCTCGAGTACCTGCGGCTGAATGCTGCAGCCGCCTCGCACTCACGTGCGAGCGTGGATGGCGGGACGGGGCGCCCCCGCAAGAGGGCCAGCCACCAGGGGAGGCGTACCTCCATCGCCAAGGTGTACAGCAACGTGGACCCCGCCATGCAGGTGAGGGCATGAGGAACGCGCACACGGTGGGACGTCTTACACAGCCGCAGCAGCGGCGGCGCCGCATGCTGAGCAGGAATCATGCTGGTGGGCCAGCCGCTAGCGCAGCAGACGGCGCCCAGTGCTCCCGCGGGTACCCCTCGGCTTGCAGCACCACCAGGGGCATTCCAGGTTCACGCTGTAGCTGCTGCCCGCTTCATCCACCCCCCTTGCCGCTGCCGAGCACCCCCTGCCGCTTAGCACTGCCACCCCTTCTCTCCTCCCCCCCCGGCGCCAGAACGCCGGCGAGCCCCGAAAGATGATGTCCACGTACATCGACTACGAGGACGAAGACCTAGGAGACGCGTTTGACGAAACCCCCTGGGTCCCGCCCACCATTGCAAAGGCGGAAGCCTTTCGGGACGGACTCGTGTACCGCGGGGGCAAGTCTTCCATCTGGGGCACGCGCCTGCGCGAGCTGGAGGACATGGGGATCGGGGTCTCCCTCTACTTCAAGTTCTTGAAGATGCTGTGCGGCATCTTCGCGGTCCTCACGGCGCTGAGCGTGCCCGCGCTGTGCTTCACTACGACGGGCGGCGCCATGGTCATGTACCGCGACGTCAGCGGCTTCTACCGCTTCTTCGTGGCCAACATCGGGCTGCCGTGCGAGGCGGACACGGGCATGCCGGCCCTCATGACGGGGTGCAACGCGACCGCCTACACGGAGCAGACCTTGTACGGGACGAGCGCAGAGCTGCTGAGCATCAGCTACGGCATTGCGTCGATGGAGTTCATTGGCTGCGTGTTTTTTCTGGCCATGGTGTTTTTGTGGCGGTTCGTGACGGACGTGACGGTCGAGCACGTGGACGAGGCCAAGTGCACGGCGACGGACTACGCCGTGCAGGTGGAGGGGCTGCCGCGGAACGCCACGCAGAAGGAGGTTGCAACATTTTTCAGGTGCGTGCGCATACAAAATATAATTCCTAGAGTGCTTGGAAAGTATTTTCATGTGTCTAGTAGTATAGCATACATGAGGTGCACACGTGATGTAAATACATCGAAGGGGCTGCCGCGGAACGCCACGCAGAAGGAGGTCGCCACCTTTTTCGGGTGCGTATGTATACATACAACATACTTTGATATATATATATATACACTACAGTAGTACATGGGTATACCGGTACATATGTAGATCATATCAAGTACACTTCTGTACTTCAGAAGTGCATATGAGGTGCACACATAATATAATACTTCGGAGAACCTGCCGTGGAACGCCAGTCAGAAGGAGGTTGTCATTGTTTTCAGATGCGTATACTTCACTTCACATACTTCAGAATCCGGTATGTACTAGGTACCAGTTATACATGTATCTGGTACAATTCATATACAGTATAACATGTAAGGTGTGCACATAATGTAGCACTTGATCAAGTAAGAGCTATGCCATCCCGAAGGAGGTCGCCGCCTTTTCGAGGTGCGCGCCGGGGCGAGAGAACTTGGCACTTGACGCGCGGTTTAGCTGCTGAGCTGGGAAACGCAGATGAAGTGGGCCGCACACCCTATTTTCAACCTCAACTCGCACTCAGACTGGAGGGGGGGGGGGGGTTGGTGGGCACGGTGGGTACTGTACGTTCCTGCTGTCTACTTCAAAAAGCATCTGTAAAATATACTTATGTGGTAGTACTAGTCTACGTACTTCGAAGTAGTACTACAGTATTATGACATACAGGCTGTACTACTTATACAGACTACTTCGAAGTAGGTTATTTCTACTGGAGCACTACGTAGTGTAGTCAAGTAGAAGCACATAGTTGTACATTTGCTGAAATATGGCGTGCGTGCATGTGGATCGCTACACATGCCACGCACGTGCTTTGCAGCGACCTGTACCAGCTGGAGAAGGATGACTTCACGCATGTTATGCGCCGGAGTAGTGGTACATACTTGTGGTGTACTGCTGAAGTACTTCAGTGTACTGCACATATGAACTTCTTGAGGTACAATAATATTGCTACGCTTGCTGTGCACGTGCCTTGCAGCGATCTGTATCAGCTGGAGAAGGATGACTTCAAGGGGAGGGCGGCGCAGGAGGGGTCCCTGCCCGTCCAAACCACGGAGAATACAAAGGATGCCTGGTTCACCGGCAAGTGGGTGGCCGAGGTGAGTTCTCTCGTCACGTGTGCTCAGCAGAGACAGCACGTTTCCGGCATGTACCGGTATGGAATACTTCAGAAGTAAATACTCAAAGTAAGTACTGTGTAGGAGCAGTAAATACTTCGTGGAGTACCACCATGGTAGAAGCATACGCAAGCAGCCAGTGCGGTTGTTGCTCTTTGCCTGTACAATGTCTTGCCACCACACTGTGTATTGTGTGAAAAAGCGTCACAAACAGCACCCGTTCGGCATGTTTCTGGCACGTTTCCGGCATGTTTGCGAAAACAATACTTATGTAGTACTAGGCTAGGTATACAGTGCGCCCGCGATTTTAGTGCGCTTTCATTCAGCGCGGTATGCGGTTGAGTGCGGGGTCCAGAGACCCGTCATAGACCACATGAGTCTGTTTTAGACGCCACGCAATGCACGGATTGATTCAGTGCAGGTCTTGCTTTGGTGCGGGGTGCTAGGGGGGTGACACTAGCCCACATTAAATCTTGAGTGCACTGTGAGTGCTTCAGTAGTGTGGTATACGATACTGGTAGAAGCAGTCAGCGCGCATGTTCCTGCTTGCCTGCACAAGGTCTTGCCACCACACTGTGTATTGCGCCGCCAAAATAGCGGTACAAACAGCACTTCTTCAGCATGTTCCTGAAATGCATGCCTACATTATGTACGGTATTGGCGTAGTTCAAGGTTTATAACGTCTGTAAATGGTGAGTGCGCTGGTTAACATTTGGCTGCAAAACTATCTTGCCACCACACTGTGTGCGATATTAGCACGGCCCAGGTTCGCCTACCACCGCCTGCTATGCCAAAGTGCCTGGTTCGCCGGCAAGTGGTTAGGGAGGGTTGTCTCTGTCGTCCCCGTTTGTGGTACAGCATAGTGCTGCAACAACATGCTGAGCCTACATTATAACCCATAGTGCTGAGCACCGCGATCTAGATTGGCTAGCGACAAGGGACAGCATGCTTGATGAGGTTTCTGCCAGTCGAGCCCACCATGTGCATAGGGCTTCCCGCGCCGAGGCCGAGCTCAGTAAAATACCGTGTGCAGCAGCCATCTGCTGACAAGGTGGTTGGGGGGGCCAATAGGGGCGCGTGTGCAGCAGTGCCCGCCTCCTATAGCTGGAAGCAACGGGAGGCGGTGCTGCTGCACGTGCCTGCATGCTGGCACATCAGCATCCCAAGAGATTACCCATGCTGTAGCAGTTTCAAGCGAAGTGGATTGCGCACCTGCACTTGGGGCGCTGGGTACTTCTCGAAGTACTTGGAAGAACATGTTGTGAGGCGACTTGTGTCATTCCCGTTTGCCGTACCGACGGCTTTTTTTCCCGGCGTGTTGATGCAGTTGCGGCCCTCTGGCTGTAGACCCTTGTCGCCGCACTACGCATTACTACAGTGGTATTTGGGAATGGCACCGCTCCAGTTTAGCCTAGCACAGCTAGGCAGGCTAAAACTGCCTGTGTAGTGCCCCACACTGCTAAGATCTTCAGCCTTGTGCGCACTACTGTAACTCCTAGCAAGTGCGGCTCAGGTTGTCTTTGGTTGTCTGGTGGGGGTGTGTGCTTGCCCGGCCGCTGCGCCCCACCGCTGCTGGCCTTACCCACCTACTGTTTACCAGTGCTATACTTCAAAAAGTATTATGGTAGAAACCTCTGAAGTATGTATTCTGTATGTATCATTGTCACCTGTGTACACGTGTGTGGTACCAACACACGTGCAAGCGCAGAGTTTTTGGTGGTGGCATCAGCGGTCGTAGCCACGCCAGCTCTCCCTGTCAAGGGTGGACAGCAGCGTGTCAGGAGGAGGCATACCTGCCTGTAGGGCAGCGCGGCAGCGGCAATGGCGGGGTGCATGCTGCAACAACAACAAGCAAAACCTTGTCGTGTGGTAGATAATGTTCTAGGTCTAGTTTCCAGTTCTACGTGTCATACCCAATTACTACTTCCATACATGGTTCCACGTGTCCTATAAAGGCGCACGCAACCTACAGGTGCTGCACGAGAGACCGCACAGCCTTTGCCTAGAGACAGGGCTCCCAGGACCAGCAGACACATTGGTAGTGGGTCCCCGGCAGGTGGACTACGATTGTGGCAGGCTGACCTAGCCTGGCGGCCACACACGCCTGCGCGCGTGCCGGGCCACTTAACACATATATGTGGCCGGCTGGCTGGCTGCCACATGCCCGCATCCATTGTGCCTGGCATGTTGCACGTCTAAAGTTAACAAACCTCTTTATCCACAATTCTTCAAAATTGCCTCTCACGCGCCTGCAGTATGACCACACAGCTTCACAGCACCCCACCGCCGCCGCCGCTGCCGCTGCCGCTGCAAACAGTGGTAATTGCACGCCTGAAATGCTAATAACCAAACCGACGACAAGCTTGCTTCTCACACGCAGCAGCACAGCCACACAGCTTCACAGAACCTCGCCGCCGCCGCCGCTATGCCGCCGCCGCCACTACGCCGCCACCGCCGCTGCGTCGCAGGTGGAGCTGGCCCACGCGGTGGGAAAGGAGGTGGTGACGTACAAGAAGAAGCGCGACCAGGTGCTGGAGCTGCGGAGAAACCGCGCCAGGGCAAAGATGTACAGCACCAGCACGCCGCTGCTGGGGGGGCAGGGCGCAGATCCCAAGCTGCGCGACAAGGTAGGCGCATGTTACTGGTAATGGGTCATAGCGTATGAACATGTCAGTGTACACCGTGTAGCGTATGTGAATGCGGCGCTTAGCGTACTCGTGTAAACGTATTTTTTAAACACACGGCGTATGCTTCGAAGTATGCTGATGTGGCAGGGGGCCGACCCCAGGCTGCGCGACAAGGTAGGCGCATGTGGCTAGAAAGGGTCCCGATAAATGCAAGAGGAGGTGGTATACAACGTACTGAAGTATGTAGCAGTTCAAACACTTCGAAGTGCTTCTGATGTGGTAAGAAGTAATGACAACATCATACGCGGTGGCCTCACCACAAGGCACATCTTGCCGTGGTGGTGGCAGCGACGGTGGTGGCACCTGGCACCTGGCGTACAGGCCTGCCAGCCCGTCGCGGTGCTCACTCGCTGCCCGCCTTCACTGACAAGTTGGCGGTTGTGAACACAAAAAGGGGATGGAATGAGTGATATGCAGCGGAGAGCTGGTCCGCTGTATGGCGGCCACAGTGATTGCGGTGTAATCCAGCACACTACAAGTTGCTCTGTGCAGTGATAAGCTGTGGTGGCGTGCTGGGTTGAAACGTGCAGCAGGTTGCTCTGCGTGGCGAGGTGGCGCCCCACAGCCAGCCTGAATGATTTGTTGTGAATCATACCTATAGATACCTATACATGTATGTGTATATATACTACATAGTAGTATATAGGTATTAGAACAAACAAAACCGGTACTACAGTAGTACTTCAGAAGTATTGTCTCGAATTATGAGTGTTACACATCAGAAATAATACACTATTGTCCTACATTAGCAATGGCCGTGGCTCCAGCACAATGCGGGTTGCCCATGCGCACCTGCGCACAGTTTGGCTGACCCATCCTGCCTCGCCCCTTCACTGCCGCGCATGCGTCTTTCTGCTCTGTTGTGGGTCTCGCGTTTGTGACCGAGGCCGACGACGTCAGCAGGCGCATCGTGCACTCTGACTTGTTGTTGTTGACTGGTCTGCGGTGGACACAACACAAACCTATGTGGTCGGAGCAACGCTGGTGACATGAACAAAGATCGCGGCTGAACCCCCGCCCGGTCGGTAACCAGTGCCCCGTGTTTCTTTTCTTGTGTTATTGTATGGCTGCCGCAGTTTGTGACCAAGGCGGACGAGGTTGGCGGGCGCATTGCGCAGGCGACGGAGACCATCATGCACGCGCGCGCCAAGCTCAACAGCGAGGCGGCGTGCGTGGGCGCCTTTGTCACCTTCAACAACCCCCTGTCCCTGCACCGCTGCCTCCAGGACTACTCCAAGACCTACTGGATGCCGGGCTCCTACCCGCCACCCATGCTGTACGGCGGCAAGCACAAGCTCAGGGTGTTCCCGGCTCCCGAGTGAGTTGTGGTGTGATGTGAATTGTGCATGAAAATGTGTATTGAGCATCTACACCGATGCGTGGTCAACAGGTGCCAGTTACAGCTTTGAGCCGTTCGAGGTACAACTTCTCATTGCCTGGAAAAGTGGCAAGCACAGAGCCTGCTACAAGGAGTGGCGGCTGCTGAAGGCGGTGCCAGCATCGCCACGGCGCGTCATCCGCTCTGCTAATGGTACATGCCACTCCCTTTTGCGACACCAGTTGACGCCCTCTGGGTGCCGGCTGGACTTTTAGCAAAGTGGTACACTGTTATAGGGTACTTCATTGTAGTACCTCATTGGCCCCGAACTGAGGAACTGAACACCGGCCGTCTCAGCTGAGTTAAAAGTCCAGTGTATAGTGGTACAAATCACCACACACTGTCACAGAGGGTCGTGCGACCGCACCAGCCCCCTTGTGTACACACTGCGCTCCCAGCTCGGCACACATCCTCACTTGCCCCAGCCCTGCTATAGCACTCACCATGCCGCGCATGCACTCATTCTCAGCGCCAGCCTTGCCACTGACAGCGCATCGCTGCCCGCTGCTGCCGCCATTGCTGCCGTCGCCGCCGCCACTGCCGGTGCCGTCACTGCCGCCACCGCCGCCGCCGCTGCCGCTGCCGCTGCCGTCACTGCCGCCCCTGCCGCTACTGCCGCTGCTGCCGCCAATGCCGCCGCTGCCGCTGCCGCCGCCGCTTCTGTCTCACTGGTGCCGCCGCTGTCGTCACTGCTGTGGCGGTTGGGCAGGCCCGACAACATTGTGTGGGAGAACCTGGAGGTGCCCAAGGCTACGCGCTGGATGCGCCGCAAGCTCACGGGCGTCGTCAGCTTCATCCTGCTGGCCGTGAGCTTCACGGCCATCGTGATGCTCGCTAACATAAAGGACAAGTACAGCGAGGAGGTGGGAGGGGGAAAAGCCAGTCTCCGCGCGCATAAATTCATCAAAAAATTACGTGTTACCATCGTCATCGCTATTTGCTTTGTGCCTATGCACACGTCGGTACTCATTTTATATACTGCAAGTCTAGTAAATCTTCGAAGTATTTATTTTAGACTTCGAAGTGCTGTACTACTGTAGTATACTTGATGTATGCTCATGTACACAATGTCTCACGCGCTGGACAACGTGTGCGTCGCGTGCGCGCGGCGTGCACACACACTGACTCCGTCTCGGGAGACGCTTGCAGTGGCGCCGGGCTAGAAACGCTATAAGCGCTGCTGCTGCGGTGTCTCTCATCGCAGCCTGCCACTCAGTGTCCACCAGCCACTGCCCACTGAGCTTCTTGTGACCACATCACACCCCACTCTGCCCCTATCTGCCCCACACGGCACAGCGCACCCCACCGCAATGCGTTTCACTCACCGCGGTCTGCCCACTCCACCGCCTATAGGTTCCCGACTTGGCGTACTGCTCCGTGGAAGTGCCTGCGGCGTTCCTGGGCGACTACGCGCAGGTAGGGCGGTAAAACTCCGTATTTTGTCACATGCTCTGACTAGCGACAACACCAAACAAGGGGAGTAAAAATAAAGCGTGTGATAACTGCCTCCAAGTACCCATACACCCGCCACTGGCGCACGGCCACGGCAGCATCCATGTGTGTTGAAGAACGGCATCCTCATGGCGCACGATACGGCATACTACACAAGTGTATACTTCGAACCACCTTGAGTATATGAAAAATTATTTCAAAAAGTGCCTACGAGCGATAAGCTCTAGGTCGCCCCACCTCATTGGTCCAGGCCACATATAAGGCGTATACCGACTTGCACATTCACCCTTTCTGTGCAATCCTCACCTGGGGCGGCAACGCAGGTGAACGAGATGGCGGCCAATCCCGACGAGGCCGTGTACATTGTGCGCCCGCCCATCGACGTGCGCACCGCCGAGGGCGGGCTGGACGCGCAGTGCGTCGCGGCAACGGCCGACGCCACCGCCTTCTACGCGGTAAGTTGTACAACTTCAGTAGTGCTGCAGTGGTGCTTCAAGTAAATTATACTTCAGTTCTACCTGTAGTACTTGTTTGTACTGTGAGGTATTTGCACCTTGTGGACGCGCAAGAGCGCATGCCATGCACGCCAGCACGCTCGTGGCGATGGCACATGCCCGGCAGCGTACGCACATGATATACCATGTGTTCATGCTGCAGTATTGATGTGCACATCTGAGCTAGCAACATCGGCTGCTGCCTGCAGCCTGCACTTACAAGCCCGCGGCAGCAACTTCGAAGTTAGCTGCTGAGCCAGTCTCTGACAACGCACCACACACAGGTTTTCAGCAAGAGCGTGGAGGAAGGCGGGTACCTGGAGCCCATTGTCACGTACGACATGGATGCGTGCGGGAGCCTGCTGAGGTCCAACGAGTGCCCGTCCGTCAACGACCCTGCCGGGACACCGCGCTGCCCGTGCGTCAGCGCCATCAGGTGCGCACCATGCCGCTGTGCGTTGCCGTTTCTGCAGCTGCAGTCTTGCTCCCTACCGCCGCCCCTGGTTTTGTTGCAAACGAAGTTTGCCCTGTGTGTGCCTAGGCGGCGCCGCTGGCGTCAGCCGCCTGTTCTGTTCCCTACCACCCGCCCCGCAATAGTGGAAGCAAAGTTTGAACGCCACCAGCACAGACATTTTATCCCCCGTGCCAGCAGCTACCGCACTTGCTCCCTTCTATAGATCTATAGGTGTACCTCCCCCTCAGCCACCAGGTGCGCGCCGCTCTGCTGTGCGCCGCCGTGTCAGCAGCTGCTGCAATGTTCCCTACCACTGGCCCCGATGTGATGCAAACAAAGTTTGGGCTGTGCCTGTGCAGCGTCGCTGCCGTCAGCATCCTGTCCTGTTCCCTGCCACCCCCCTTTGGGATTGTAAGCGAAGTTTGAGCTGCACCAGCACAGACAACGTCCCCCCGCGTCAGCAGCTACCGCTCTTGTCCCCTTGTACCCCCCCCCCCTCCCCACTGAATACTGTATACGAAGCTTGGCTGCACCAGCCCAGACACTTTCTCCCTAGCCCTGGTGACTTAGTGACACAACAGCTTCAACTTCTCGCTGCGCACAGGTGTGATGAGCTACCACCTTGCTGGCTGATAGCTTTTCTTCCTGCAATCAGAGGGCCACCCGCCACAACTGAAGCGGGTATCTTAAGTCTTATACCTTTGCGTGTGCCAGCGGTGCTAGGTCGAGCGCCGTCTGCACCTCTTCCCACCCCCCCCCCCGCCCCCTGCTTGTCACATAGCTAATCGCATTTGCAGAGCGCAAAGGAAATGAGGCAGCAGACTAGATCTATGAGGGCATTTGGGCCGTCGCTGGAGTCCGAACCAGCTGCCTAGCGGGGCCGGTGGCACTGCGCGTTCCACATGCTGCCAGCAGTGGCATGTGCGGGCTCCCAACTACTTCTAGTAGCACTGTACCGCCCTGCACTTGCCGGCTGTCACCGTGGGTTTGCTGCGCGTAACCTCAACTTCCCCACATCCCCTCCCCTGAACTTCAACTCCCCGTGACAGCACGGAGAGGTGCGACACGCTCACGTGCTCCAACGACCCGGCCCTGCACAACAAGGACGCCTGCGACAGCTACATCTTCTCCACGGTCGCGGGGTGCTACTGCTCAGACCGGCTCACGGGCGCCCAGGCGGACGGCGCCGGCGTCATGGACAACATACAGAGCGTGCAGGCAAGAGTGAAGAATGACAATGATTGGAGTGAGTTGGGGTTGTTGGGGAGTAAAAACGCGTGAAAAAATGCGGAAAAATGTCCTACAACCCTAACGTCAGCTGAGTCACTGAGCTGACAAATCCCGTTCTTCCGCCCTTTGTCTGTTCATTCCCCCTAATATCTACATACTTCCCTGGCCTAGCATTCCGCTTGACGCACACGACGACGGCCGTGCTGAGACACGCAAATTCACGAGTCCCATGCTTCCGCCCTGATATTTTTGTTTCTTTTTCTTGTTCATTTTTGTTCATTTTTTGTTCAAATTTTTTCTGTTTCGTTCATTTTTTGTATTTTTTGGCTCATTTTTTGCTCTTTTGTGCCCTTCTGTTGCTCTTCTGTTTCTCTTTTTTGCCCTTTTTTCGTTGTTCTCTCTTTATTGTGCCGCAGGACGAGGACCAAGTGTGCGAGGCCTTCCTGCAGGCCTTCCTGGTGGCCGGCGGCCTGAGCGTCATCATATCGGCCTCCACCCCCATCATCAACGCCCTTCTCAAGACAACGCTGCGCGCCATGGTCCTGTGGCAGCGCGGCACCAACGACGATGATGCCGCGACGCGCATCATGTCGAGCGTCTTTGTGGCACAGTTTATCAACACGGCGCTGCTGATGCTGCTCGTGTTCGGGCGCCCGCCGAACAACAGCGGGGACGTGCCCGATGCGCTGGCAAAGGCAGGCAAGCATTTCCCGACGGTCGTTATGCAGCATGTATACTCTGGCGTATATCATACTTATAGATACTACTAATAGTATGTGTATGCGTGTACAATATCATAGTCAGTACTACTACTAGTACTTCATTTTTGTGGCACAGTTCATCAACACAGCACTGCTCATGCTGCTCGTGTTTGGGCGCCCGCCAAACAACAGTGGGGACGTGCCGGATGCACTGGCAAAGGCAGGCAAGTATTATGTAAAAGTTGTTAGTTATGCAGCATGTATATGCATCATATGCTTGGACGTTCGCAGGTACAATATACCACTAGTGTGTGGCAACCCGCCCAGCAGCAGCGGGGACATGCCCGACGCGCTGGCAAAGGCAGGCAAGCGTCCATGATTGTCGTTATGCAGCACATACTGCGAAGTACTTCGAAGCATGTACAGGATAATTCGAAGCATGCTCCGAAGTATGCCGGCACAAGTGCATGCATGGGTTGGGCAAATGGGTGTTGTGGCACTGGGCTGTTGACACCAAGCGCTGCCCCCCAAGCAGTCTTATGTGTGCGCCCAGCCATGAGAGCCTTGCCTGCCAACCTCCGCACTGATTACTCAGAGCCCTGTTGCGGGCTGCCACCTGGTCCGGCAAACGTTGTGAACACAGCACCCTTTCCACAGGCGTTCACAGGGATCGACTTCGTTGCCCTTGACAAGACCTCCTGACCCGCTTGGCTTGTTGACATTGGGTTTCTGCCCCACAACATGTGTATGTGGGCGCGGCAACACCACCACACATGTGCCCGGGTATTCATACCCATTCCCACAACCTCAAGGAGAGCAAGGCACCAGGGGTGCCAGCTCACACACGGCGCCTCAGGAATGCAGCGCGGCTGCTGTCTGGACCGTATCCCCTAGTGCCTCCCAGCAATGCCCCCCTGGCAGGCTCTGCTGACGCCTCCCCCCCTTCCCGCCCCCCCTCCCCTGGTGTCTACCGCTCGCACCAACTCTGTCACTCTGTGCACAGGCATCTTCAACGGCCCATTTGACGACATGACACGCGCATGGTTCGGGACGGTGGGCGTCCAGATCTGCACGTCCCTGGTCCTGGCGGCCATCCTCCCCCACGTGGGCCCCCTCCTCCAGTACTTTGTGGTGCAGCCGCTCAAACGCCGCAAGGCTCGGCACGCGATCGAGCGTGGCTCCGCTGAGCATCCCATGCAGCACGATCTCAACCAGATTTTCATCGGGCCGCAGTTCGACTTCACGACGCGCTACTCGTACCTGCTGACGATACTGTTTGTGGGGATGGCGTATGGCGCGGCGATCCCCTTCATGGCACCGCTGCTGCTGATTGTGTTCTTTGGGACGTACTGGATTGACAAGGCGCTGCTGCTGCGGTATTACCGGCGGCCGCCGCACCGCGGGGACGCCCTGCAGCAGCGCGTCAACTACCTGCTGCCGATTTCGCTGGTGAGTGGCGTGAGGGGAGTGAGCGAGTGGAGTGAGTGAGTGAGTGAGCGAGTGAGTGAGTGAGTGAGTGAGTGAGTGAGTGAGTGAGTGAGCGAGTGGAGTGAGTGGAGTGAGTCAGCGGAGTGAGTGAGTGAGTGAGTGAGTGAGTGAGTAAGTGAGTGAGTGAGTGAGTGAATGAGTGAGAGTGAGTGAGTGAGTGAAGTGAATGAGTGAGTCTGTGAGTGGAGAGTGTCGCGTGAGTGGAGTGAGAGAGTGGAGTTTGTGAAGGAGTACATGTGTCCACCACGCATTGAACTATCATTAGCACTGCACAGATGTAGGCGAAATAGTGTACAAGGCGCCACGCACTTGTGTGTTTCCTGTGTGTTGACACTCACCTCCGCTTTGACCGAAAACCAAACCCGCAGCCGCCTCCGCCGCGCCGCCGCCGCTGCCGTGTGCGCGCACCGCCAGATGCTCCGCCTGGGGTTCGCCTGCTGGGTGTACGCCGTCCCCAGCCTCCTAATGAGCGAGGACGTCATGGACTCCCTCAACCTGCACTCGCAGACGGTCGAGAGCGCCATCCTGCAGCTGCAGAACGAGTACGGCTGGCTGCTGAGCAGGATCCTGCGCACCAACGTGTTCCCCGTCTTCCTGCTGTGGATCGCCGTCACGGCACTGTGCCTCTTTGAGCTGCTGAAGAGCGTCATCCCTGGGCTACAGCAGCTGTGGTGGCTGCTGCACACGGGGCTGTGCTGCACGTGGGCGTGCCAGCGCAGGTGGGGGCTGGTCGCAAGCTCAGCACACCGCGCAGGCGCCAAAAGGCGAAGGAGAACTTGAGAATGCTTCAGTGTACAACAGCAGTATACTTTTTGAAGTATACCCGGTACTACTAGTATTCTGCTGGCGGCTCAGGCCTGCCTGCTAGCAGCACGTATTGCTCTTGGTTGTTCAATGTTTTGAGCTTGGACGCGCATTCACCGCCGGGCATGTACGTTGCCATCGCCTTCGAGCGTGCTGGCATGCACCGCATCGGCTCTTGCACGCCCGCAAGTGCGAATAAATCAGAACTACTACTAGTATACTATCTGTTGGTTCCGCAAGGACCCATTGTCCAAACGTCTACACTGTAGGACACCTCCCCCTTCACCGAGGCAACACAACCTCGACTTCTAACACCCCACCTCCCTCTACCCTCCCCCGCCCCCGCCGCCCCCGCCCCCGCCACCGCCACACACGGAAACCTCGAAACCCACGACGCGTCCCATACGCTCGCCTTCTAGGAGCATCAATTTGACTTTCATTGGTCATGCGTGAGCCGCATTGCCTAAAGGCCTACCACACCTCCCCCTTCACTGAGCTAACAAAATCCCGCGTAAAAAAAAAATACTTTTCTGATACCCCCCCCCCCCCCCCCCCCCCCCCCCCCCCCCCCCCCCCCCCCCAAGTAGCAACCTCAAAATGCAGGCCGCGCCCCACATGCTCGCCTCCTAAACGCATCAATCGGACTTGTCTTGGTTATGCCCGAGCCTCTAGACGCCTACCACACCTACCCGTGCACCGAGTTAACATGACCTTGGCTTGTAATCCCCCCTCCCCCTTCCCCGCCCTCCCCTCCCCCCGCCCCCGCTGCCGCCATCACCGTCACACACAGCAACCTCACAATCCACGATGCATCCTACACGCTTGCCTTCTAAGAGCGTCAACTGACTTTCCCACAGGTCATGCCCTAGCCCATTGTTTAGACGCCTACCACACACCCCCCTGCACACAACCTCAAGTTCTGACACCCCCCCCTTCGCCTCCCCCCCCCCGCCACTCCCGCCGCCACCGCCACACACAGCAACCTCAAAATCCACGATGCGTCCCACACGCTCGCCTTCGACTCGCCCTGGACGTCAGAAGTTGCGGACTTCACGGGCGTGTACTTCAAGTACACGGACTCCCACGGCAACCTCACGACGGAGCAGAAGATGGAGGGGTGGATGACCTCCACCCTGCCGGGGGGCGCCGTCGTCTTCAAGAAGGGGTGGGACATCGGCGACAGTGCTCCCGAGGGGCGCGACGCAAAATTCACGTGGGAGGTCATCGCCGACAACTGTGTGCACACATACGACATTGAGCGCATTCCGGGGTACGCTGAGATTCTGGCCGCCCTGCGCGAAGAAGAGAGGCTGTACCAGGCGGACCAGGGCGTGGGGAAGGGCGGCGGCGGCGGCGACGGCGGCGGCGATGGCGAAGGTGGCACGGACACCGACGACAACAGCGACTCGGATGATGATGAAGAGAGCGGGGATGAGGAGGAGGGGGCAACGGAGAGGACAGAGGGGACGACCACCACCAACACGGGTGCGGGGGGGGCGGGGAAGGGGAAGAAGGGTGTGTCCGTGCGGCGACGCAGGTCTTCGGCAGCGTCTACTGGGGAGGGGAAGAAGAAAAAGAACAAGCGCAGGTCGCAGGGGGGGGGGGCGCCGCCGCCGCCGCCGCCGCCGCCTGCGCAGGGGGAGACGGTGAGGGGGGGGAGCCGGGCGTGTGCGTGTGTGTGTGTGTGTGTGCTTGCAAGTGTTGTGAGTACAGATATGTACTAGTGTGTGTACTTCGAAGTAGTACTATGCAGAATGCGTGCACACTGTGCGTATACAGTTTACTTCTGAAGTGCTTCACACACACACACAACACTTTTGTTTGAAGTGCACCCTCTGTGTCGTGCTGGCTGCCGCGCGGGTGTTACCACCGGCGCTCTGCCACTGTAGGGAGCAAGCGTGTCATCACGCAAGGCGGTGTGGCCTGCCCAGATGGGTGCGCGAAAGCAGGTGGTGCGAACAGCAGCGCAATCGACGCGGCATGCATGGCAGTGCACTGAGGTTGCTGCTTGCTCTCTGTGGCCGTGTGTGCGCACGTGTGCATGTGCTGCAGATGCCGAGCGGCATTGGGTTTGGCACCATGTTTGCACAAGAGCCCGACGACCCCTTTGCCAGCCTCCTCAAGGACTCCACAGAGGGCGACGAGCAGAGGTGAGTGGGGTTGACGTATGTCACAACGTGCATGTGTGGATTTTGATGTCTGTATAAGTACTTTGTACCTACTACAGTAGTAGTATACATGTATACCCATTTTATGTGCGCAACACTTCGAAGAACTTGGTACATTCTTCCGAAGTAGTAGGTATGCCTTTGCCAGCCTCCTCAAGGACTCCACAGAGGGCGACGAGCAGAGGTGAGAGCGGGGTTGGCACATGATGTCATCTGTGACAACGTAGAACATATGGCCGCTACACTGCCATTGGCCGCGCATCGCAAGCGGAGTGTGCCAGTGTCTGTCTGCCAAGCCACGGTGCTTCCTAAAGCCCCTTTTGGTCACTGCGACCAGCGCAACCAAGAGGGCTGGCCTGTCAAGCACTGCCTAGATGTCCACACTATTCCAGCTTGTATGCGGCGCGTCGGCCCGAGGGCAACACAAGTGTGCCTTGTAGCTGGAGACATCCAGACCAACGTGCCTTAGCCTGCTTTGCGAAGGTGTCTGCTCCACGTGTCAACTGGTGGCACCCCCTTTGCCCACACAGGTGCACTGGCCGAAAAATCGCTGCGGTGCTCGGCCGCCGGCTGATGCAACTTGTATAATGCTCCATGGTGGCAGAGGTGCCGCCAAAATGCCATGTTGGCACCAAAGCAGCAATGCACACTCGTTTGCTGAGCAAGCAAGCACCGTTGCGTCATGTCCGTCACTGGTGCCACCAGAGCCGCAGGCCATCAGCGATAGCAGGTGCCCCTCGCACAGTGTTTCAGGCTCACGACATGCCATGCCCTATGTGTACGGGCACTGCCTGCGCGCTGACGAGTGCACTCCCTGACACGCTGGTTGCCTGCGGCAGGACTGGCGGCGGCGACGGCTGGCAAGCCCAGTCGTGGGACCTCAATCAGGTACCGCCATATGCACACATGAAGTACTAAAGGGTTTTACATGTTCTCGCCCAGGCAGGCCCCTGCCTGGGCGAGAACATGTAAGGCCCCTGCCTGGGCGAGAACATGTAAAACCCTTTAGTACTTCATACTACTAGTAGTATAATACTACTAGTACTACCACTAGCAGTTCATTGTGTGCCTCTCAAAGCATAGTACCCGTGCATTGTTTGCACTGCCAGCTTTGGTGAGTGCGAGGGTCTGTTTCGAATTTTTTAAAGTAGCTCCCGAAGTACTGCCCTCCCCCATTCATGTCGTCCCTTCCGGAGTTTCCGCCGGGCGACTGCTTCAAAACAAGGTGGTATCAGTTGGCACAGGTCGGGCGCACATGGATGACTGCGGCTGTTTCTCACAGAGTGTGGCAGTACAAAAGAGTCGTGTGCCTGCTGTGCCACCGCTGATGTCTTTCAAGCCATTCCCTGGCTACCGTTGTCTGTGGGAGCATTGCGCGCAATACTTCAGGACAAAACATTGTGCATACATGTGAATTAATGTACCGTTCAATACTGCCACGCCTATAATGGCCAGCCACCTTGGTCACTTTGCCCCTGTGTAGTCATAGGGACCGCCGCAACTAACACCCCCTGCGTCGTCATAGGGACTGCTGCAACCAACACCGACTATGCTTTACCCGCAACAGTACGGCTGAGACTCTGTCTGCAGCCAGCGCACACCCACTGGCTATCACTCACAGTGAGTGCCAGGGTCATGGCCACCCAACCACGGTCACGACAGCTTGCACATGCTACAGTAGTATGTACATACGCTGCATATGACAGTATATGTGTATACACTTATGCACACGTACGTCATGTGCGATATACTTGAAGTACTACTGAGGGAAGTATGAGACTGAGTCCAAGCCTGTGCCACTCTCACCCTCTCCCCTTGGCAGGACCAGCAGGGCGGTGGGTACGACGGGTACGAGCCATTGCCTCCCAACCCACGGTGCGTGCCCAAATTTGCCCTGCTACCACATGCGAAATGCTTGGTAGAGTTCACAGTAAGGCCACTTTTGCAAGTGCCGCCATTGCACAACAGTGCAGTGGTCATGCCAGCTTGCACACAATGGCACTTGCTTACCCGGGGGCAGGCGGTGTGGGGAGTCACCACACCTACTGCCCCGCCTCGAAGATGTACACGCGCAGCCGCACAGTCATTATCACGAACTCAAGTGTGCTGCCAAACCCGCAACCAACCCAGGAAGGCACTGCGCGCCCCGACCACAGCTGCCCACACACCGGTCTAGCTAACCCACCGCCCTCCCCCTCCCCCCTGACCCCCCCCACTCCTGTGCCCACCACCGCCGCGGCGCGCAGCAACCCGTTGTCGGCACTGATGTCTGGCGACGAGGAAGACGGGTGATGTAATCAACTCATGAAGGTACCGACACCTTCACAAGTTTATTACATCCACGGCTAGTGGCGGGGTCCCCCCCAGAGTAGAGTGCGCCCCCTGGAGCGGCGACCCACGTGCTGCCGCCGCGCCACTGCGCCCCCGGGCTCACAACCGCCCGCCACCCCCACACAGCGTCCACAGTATGTCTTTGCATCCCCACGCCGCCGCGGCTTCAGTCACAGCGCGGCCGCCCGCTTGCCGCTGTAACACGGGGAGCTGCGCGCACGGCACCATATGCCGTGCAGGCTCCCCTCATCGTGTGTGAGTGCTGGGCGCAGCGTGCACACTCCGCAGAGCGCCCATCCTAACGCCTCGCGAAATGCGCCAGGCACAAAGGGCATGCTGCCTCTGTCATGGCGCCACACGGCGCGCCGTCGCCATCGCCCGCCACCGCCGCCGCTCCCCTTAGCTTCCTGTTGTTTTCAAACTGTACATCCAGTGTGGCGATGTTACTTCAAGTAAATTACAGGTTGATTGTGTCTATCACGGGCCCGCGCGGCGCTCCCTCTCTTTCTGTGTACACCACCTGCGTGCGCAACGCGTGGTGGGGTCTGGACACGCTGCCTCTGGTGCAGCGGCAATCGCAAAACTGTCGGCGCACCCTGTTGACGTGTGCCACTGGACACTTGCCTGCTACTTCTGAGGTACATACTACCGCACTAGTAGTACAACGCTGCAATGTGTGCCAGCTACTGGCAGTGCGCCTTGTGGGCACTCTGTGCCACTTCCTTTGTGCGCACAGGTCTGGAAAGGGAGGCATATTGCACTCTGACGCATGGTGCACCCGAATGTGTTGAGAGTGCGGAGGGTCGGTGGGTTGCACCAGTTGTGTTAGGCGGTACGACACCGACGCCGCCACAGCAGCGAGCGCAAACCGGCATGCGTCAACCAATGCGATGCA
Source organism: Ophiocytium majus (assembly GCA_032358315.1). NCBI lineage: Eukaryota > Xanthophyceae > Mischococcales > Ophiocytiaceae > Ophiocytium > Ophiocytium majus. Next base: position 36,520 of record JAULBY010043442.1, read on the forward strand.
GCATTTTAGCACAGACACGCACGCGTCAATCCGATCCCATTCATTTGTCATTCGTTGCTCACGTGGTCAGCTGGTGCAGACTCTGCAGTACAGTAGTGCTCGTGCAACTGAGAACGGCAAGTTACCATAACAGTACTGTACTGTGTGCCATGTCCCCTTGTGTTCATACGTAGTCCATGCGGTGCTTTTCATGTGGTTACCCTCGACTGCACCATGCCCCCAGAGTGCGAACAACATACTGCATGGCATGGCGTTTCATATATGCAGCGATATGCCGTTTCAGCAAAAAATGATGGCGCCGCGCCAAGTTGTGACTGTGTCAAGCTGTGCACCTCCTTTGACTGTTCATGCACCCACGGTGGTGACCCATCCAACACTGTAGGATGACTGCCCTTGGTACCTTGTGGAACGAGAGGCTTGCTTGATTCACGACAGTGGCAAGCGCGGGTTCCAGCAGCACCGCATGCACAGGCACACAGGAAGGGACATGCAAGTGCTCCAAAAAGCACTTCCAGGTCGCACTTGCTGGCAGGGCCTTGGGGCCTCCCAGCGCACACAACAGGCACACACTGCTCTGTGGCAGCCGTAACCCAAAAAATGGCACACACAACGTGCGGGTTCCAGCCAGGTTTCAGTTATTATTACCTGACAACAGCGTGCCAGACCACCTGTTGTTCCACTGCAACATTGAGTCAGTGTGTGCATCCCCCTCCGTGTTGTGTTACCCCAGCAGCCGCCAACGCGGCTGCCCAGCTCCGCACGCCGGCTAGAGACTCCGCCGTCAACGACCAGTTGCTGAGCGACGCTGCCCCCCCTTACAAGTCCGGCACACGCTGCACCGCTCCTGTACAGACATCCATCCCACAGACACAACAAACAAACGCGCAGCGCCACCACCGCGGCGCCACCCGGCGCAGAAACGCACCCGCGCCGGCGCCACCGAAAAACCGGCGGTAGCACCCGCAGCACCGTCACACACAGCAGTCGGGGTGCCCCACAATGTGCGCCAGCAGACCGGTGCTCAAAACTGCCCTGGTGGCCCCTCCCTTGGGCGCCGCCGCGGCGCCGGCGGCGGCAGCAGCGGCGCCGCAG
>JAULBY010043443.1:0-13026 GCA_032358315.1 Ophiocytium majus
GAGAAGTGACACGGCTGCTGCTTGCGCACCTGGTGGCCCTCGCAAAAACTGCTCAGCCTTCGGCGTGATCGCCCCATATCACGTTTTTGGGCGTAGAAATACGCCCGCAGCAGTACTTATAAGTCAAAGACACAGATTGTGCTGGTGCCGGTGCGCACGTGAAGTGTGTTCTGTACCGAGGCACACAGAGCGTTCGCACTGCCCTCGGACAGGGATGCACCAAAGTGCATAAATACCAAGAGACTTCAGGATGCTTCGATGTACTTCTCAAGCGGTAATAATACCACAAATGACACTTGTTGAAGCATACTATTGAAGTAACTGTTTGAATACTTGAAGTACATGGCGCCGGTGCGCACGTGAAGCGTCGTCCTTTACTGAGGCACACGGAGCGCTCGCGCTGCCCCATGGACCGCGACGCGCCAAAAGATGTGCGAAAAATGCATCTGTAGATAGCAGGAAACTGTAGCTCTAGGATGCTTCCGAAGTTCTTCATAAGTACAGTGTACTGCTAATACCGCAGATAATACTTCTTGGAGTACTACACAAGTTCAACTTCAACTGTTTGGATACCGGTACGGATACACTCCAGAAGTAAATACGATGTTGGTACCAACTACTTCTTCTCACCGTGTTCATCACTGCCAGTAAGGAGGTGAGCAAGATGGCCCTCAAGTTGTTTGTAGCGAGCAATAATGCCAGCACTGGTCAAAGTGCAAGCATGACCAAGGTGCAAACTACTGTGGGGGTAAAAAATAGGGGTGGTAGCACAGACCTTTGTTGCTAATAAAAAATTATTGTGCTCAGTCATTTAAAAAAAAGGAAATTTAGTATTTATGGGAAGTGTACAGGGTATCCATACCAACGTGTGCCACAGCCGCTGCACGCCTCCACACTCCCCTGCGCCCCCCCGCGAGCCGCCACCGTAGCGGCTGCGAAACGACACATATCAGCCCCGCGACTCCCCTCACCAGGCACACCTCATTGAGGGCAAAGCCCATGATGAAGCCGCTGAGGCCGAGCGTCATCACGAGGGGGCGGATGTCCACATAGTACTATACAAAAGTTATACTTTGTAGTATTGTCTACATGCCTATTCGATAGAGTGCGGTTGTCGATATGGTGCGCTATACAGCGAGTGCGCTGTACTGTTTTCTGCTCACCTGGCACACCTCCTTTAGGGCGAAGCCTATGATGACGCCGCTGAGGCCACATAGTACTGCCGCTGAGGCCACATAGTTCTATACAAACTGGCATACAATTCCCTACTTGATATAGTGCGGGTCTCGATATGGTGTGCTATTCAGCGAGTGCATTTGTACTGGGTTCTGCTTACCTGGCACACCTCCTTGAGGGCGAAGCCGATGATGAAGCCGCTCAGGCCGAGCGTGGTCACAAGCGGGCGGATGTCCACATAATACTACTCAAAAAATATATACAATGCCCTATTCGATAAAGTGCGCTATGTAGCGAGAGTGCGCGGTACCGTATTCTGCTCACCTGGCACACCTCCTTGAGCGCGAAGCCGATGATGAAGCCGCTGAGGCCGAGCGTGGTCACAAGCGGGCGGATGTCCACGCCGATGGTGCCGAGAAAGGACACGAGCAGGACAATGTGCATCGCAAACGCGAGAAAGCCGGCCACGCTGCGCAGGAGGTGCACGTCCGTCGACACGCCCAGCGCCACCAGCAGCCGCAGGATGGGCTCCTGCAGCTGCGAGGGGGCGGCGGCGGCGGCGGTGGTGGTGCGGCCGCAGGCGCGCTCCACAGCAAGTAGATTATTAGAAAAAAGAACAATATCACCGGTACAAAAGTTCACAAAAGAAAAAAATGTTACAAGTATGCTGCGCAGGAGGTGCACGTCCGTCGACACGCCCAGCGCCACCAGCAGCTTGGCGGACGCAAAGCTGTCACAGCTCAGGTAGTTGCGCACCGCTGCCAATTTCACGCGTGGGAACCACAAAAGTGAAAGTGTGCATCTGGCGCGGCTGTTGAGCTGCTCGCTGTGGTGGCGGGCACGACCACATACTTCAAGTGTGTAACTTCAACATGCACAACTTCAACATTGGCACATGCCACTGCTGGGCACGCTGGGCGATAGCCCGCCGGTCGCCGCAGGGCAGGCCGCGGAGCCGACCCCCTTATAGATCTCCTAGTACAGTATAGCTGGTGCACACATGCCCTCATGTCTCTACGACTAATACACACACAAACTTCAACATGAGAAGTGCAGCGGTGTGCACCTTGATGACGCGCACGAGGCGCTTTCCCAGCGGCTGCGGCCCCCTGTCGCCCCTGCCGTCGCGCAGTTCCACGGGCCCAAGCACTCTAATTGGCTTGCCCCTGCAGCCACAGACACACGCATGCGCGCACACACACACACACACACACACACACACACACACACAAGAAGCAGTTTCGGGTCATGCGCTAGCAACCACACACAAGAAGCAGTTTCGGGTCATGCGCTGGCAACCACACACACACACACACACACACATACACACACACACCAACACACGCGCACACAGACAGACAGACACAAGACACAGTTTTGGGTCATGCGCTAGCAGAAGCACTGTGCAGAGGCGTGCTTGCAGCAGCGCAGCGTAGCACGGATTGCGCGGCGTGAGTGAAAATGGTGGGCCACGGAGGTGCAAACGGGATGGGGGGCGTGCGCTCGCCAGCGCAATGTGTGTGACCAAGTACCACACATGACAATGCAAAGCATATGCATGTATAATGTACTTGGTATACACATGTGCACACACACAAACAAGTGAGACTAATATGGTAAGTAACGCACATGCTAGTATGATAGGCATCTGCAATACAAACTGACTCACGTCGCCATGCTGATGGGCGAGAAGAAGGCGGACACCACGCCGCGCTTCCGCGGCGGCGCGCGCGCCGCAGCCGCCGCCGCCGCCGCCGCCTCCGCTGCGCGCCTCGCCTGCTGCTGTTGCTGCTGCTGCTGCTGCGCCGTGGCCGCCGGCACACCTCCTGAGCCGGCGCCCGGCGCCGCGGCGGCTCGCTGTGCCGGTGCAGCTGGCACAGCTGCATCAGGCACTGCCGCAGCGGCTGGCGGAGGTGCTGGGCCTTGCTCTGGCTGCTGAGCAGCAGAGTTGAAGTTGGTCGCAGCTTCCTCTGGCTGCTCAGCAGCAGAGTTGAAGGTGGGCGGCGCGCCCGCTGCTGGGTCTGGCTGTTGTTGCGGCGGCGGCGGTGGAGGCGGAGGTGGCTGCTCCCCCTCTGGCGCTACCGCGGCGTGGAGGACGGAGGGAAGGTGGCTGGGGCCTGCAGAAAGAGGCACACAATTTTTGCAATACAGTGCACTCGCGATTTAGCGCGCTGATTTAGTGCGGTATGCGGTTCAGTGCGTGGTCCGAAGGCCTGGCACTGACCACATGGTTGCTGTACTAATGATATGCAAATCGCTATTTGGTTTAGTGCGGGTCTCGATTAAGTGCGGGGTGCTAAGGGGGTGACAATACCACGCACTAAATTGCGAGTGCACTGTAAGACAATAGAAAGGTCTCAGTATCCACGCGCTGGCAATTGTGCGGTATCGGGCAGCATCCCTCGCTTATTGACAACGGGTCACTGATGATGACACCGCCTGCCGCTGCTAGGTGCACACGAGCAGCGCACTCCAATGCGTCTACAACATAAGCTGCCACCTCACGATTCTTGGTGGGTTTTGGGCGCCTATGGATGCCCTGCTGTCAAGCCACCAGGGTTCGTCACAAACATCAACCGCCGTAACTGCCGAACTCGGAATCCCACTGCCGGCATGACGCGGTGGGCCACCCTAGGGAATACCGCAGGCCGTGCATTTGGCATAAACGCTGCAGCACCAATGGCATGATGTCGGGCAGCGCTACACATTCGCTGGTGCAAGCCAACCACCAGAGGCAGTTGCACAACGAGGCCCCGAGCCGCCGCGAAAGCGCGCGAAAAGGATCCTCGCGCCGCAGATGCAGCAAACGGGGGCAAGCAATCTATCCCAGCGCTTCCCCGAACTTTGCCCGACCACCAACAGCAGCAACGGGTATGTATACGCACGGGTGGCGTTGCCATGTTGTTTTTTGCTCACCTGCCGCGGGCGGAACACGTCCGGCAGCGCCACCGACCGGTTGCAGTGCAGGCGCCGCGAAGGCATGAATGAAGCCTGTGCCTCGGGGGCACAGACTCAGAGCCACAGCCGCAGCTGCAGCATTTCTGCATCTTGGCGCCATTGCCTAAGGCCTAGCTAGGCTAAGGAACACCAGCACCGCCACCACCAGCAACAGCAGACGGCACACTCCCTTTCCTCTCGCACACACGGGGGGGATTGGTGAAAGAGAAAATGGTTCATTTTTCGTGTCTGAAAGTAGCCACGTTTCGTGCCAAGTTTTTGTGGGGAAAAAGTGGCCATTTTTGTGCCACGTGTCCTAAAAACTGTTGGGCTCTCGAACCGCCAAGAAAGCAGCAGCGAGCTTCACTTCACCCTGCTGGCCCACACCAGGACAGCAGACGGCACCACTGACACCATGGCGCACAAGCTGTTGTTAGGCCTGGTGGCGGCGCTGCTGCTGGCAGTGGCTGTCTTCGCCGAGGTGAGCCCGCGTCGTCCTGTCTGCCCTGGCTGCCAAAAGATCTCGCCATCGAATTCGCGTCGTACGTTGATGTGGGTGTGGCGTTTCTCCGCGGCGGCTGGGCGGCGCACGGGCTGACGGCCTGCCTCGCACGTCAACAGAGACGTTGCCCTTGTTTTCCTACCCACGTGCACTCAGCACTTGCTCCGCATGGCTGCTGGCGCGCCCCGCCCCCTCCTTGGGCCCTGCGAATGACTGACGGGTGCGCGCACACACCCAAAGCCCCCAACCGGCGAGAGTGCTGCACGGGCGCGGCGCCGGCGCCTGGCCCGATGCTCCGCCGCCACCACCATGACGTGCTATGTCTCTCGCTCTTGAGGCTTTTTTCCTTTCAGAAATCCATCGCAACCTGGCCTTTTTTTGTCTGTCAAGCACCTCAACGTCTTTGGTTCGTCCCCCCTGGTGACATGTTTGTAATTGCGGCTGCTGCCCGCTGCTCTTCCTGCCTGCCGGACGCGCAGATCGAGAAGGACAACGGCGTGCTGGTCCTGACCGATGACAACTTCGATGAGGCAATCGCCAAGTACCCCAATGGGCTGCTGGTCGAGATGTACGCGCCATGTAAGTTGGCGCCCGTTTCTTTGATTCACAAGGCCCAGCCCCCCCCCCCCTCCCAGCCCGCCCCCGCCTTCACCGTGCCCTGAGCGATGGGCATTTGGAATGGCTGCTTGGCATTAGCAGTGCAGATCAGCTGTGGTGCTTGGCGTGTCTTGTTCAGCCACAGTCAGCAACAGGTGTTTCCAGCACCTGCGGCTGTTGCGCCGCCGTTGGGTGGAACCGCCTGCTGACATGTTTCCTCCTCTGTCGCGGTCCTGCTGCCCACTCTTTCGTTGGTCCTCAGGGTGCGGCCACTGCAAGAAGCTGGCTCCTGAGGTGAGGTGCAGCCTCACACATCCTGCTACACTGCTGTGGTCGCCTCATCCCTCTCTGCCGGCTCGAGCATCATCCTATTAGGCACAAGCAGGTTGAGTGCTTCGACTTGAACTTCACCGCGCGCAGCGCATGTTCACCCTTCACTTCCACATGGAGGTGCTGTGGGCGCGTTCTCACATTAACCTGCGCTGCTCGTTTTTTCAACTTCAACTGGTCTGTGCTCGCAGTACGAGACCGCCGCCAAGGAGCTCGTGAAGAAGGACCTCTACATCGCCAAGCTCGACGCCACCGAGCACAAGAAGGCCGCCGGCAAGTTTGGGGTGAGTTGCCGCGCAACGCGTGGTGCACAAACCGGTGCGCGCCGCCCGACCCGTGTTCACAACCGCACACATGTCCACCCCAGGGTGACGGCGGGGAGAACCCAGAGTTTATCGCTCCTAGATGAGTTTTCATATCCTGAATGGACGCCCCTCGCCCGCCGCCCTTGCGCCCGCCCGTTCGCAGGTGCGCGGGTACCCGACACTCAAGTACATTGCCGGCGAGAAGTCGGTCGACTACCAGGGCGGCCGCACCGCGGACGACATTGTCAAGTACGTGGTGAAGAAGAGCGGGCCCGCGGCGACCGCGCTCGACTCCAAGGACGCCATCACCAAGTTTGCCGACGAGAACGGCGAGGCCGTCGCCGTCGGCGTCTTCACGGACGCCAAGGCCGCCGCCATCTTCCTTGACGTGAGTGGCCGCTGCTGTGTCGTGTGCCTTTTGCCATTGTTTTTTTGGGATGTTTTGGCGCGTGCGTTGGTGGGTTCCGTTGCGGTTTGCTGCGCCAGAGGGTGTGTCGATGTGTGGGTGTTGAAGTTTTTGGCGCTATGCGCATGCACTGGCATGCTTAGCCACCAAATTGATTGGGTGTAGGGGTCCTGCGAGCTTGCGCGCACACGCGGTTGACGCCAAAATTGGAAAACCACGTGCTACTGCAGTCTTTGCCTTTTTTTTGCTTGAAATACCTTTCGGTGGCAAAAATGCCTGGAGTTTTTTTTAACGGCATATCTTCATGCCTCCACCTCTTGCTCGTTCTACGCTATACCCCAAGTGTGGCATGTTCACACTGCAGGCAGCACTAGAATCCTTGATTAGGCACTGGTAGCCTAGTAAGTACTGTCACAAGATTCTGCCCATGTTTCCATGTTTTTTTTTTTTTCCTGGCCTGCAGATATATCTAGATGCTGTACTAAAAATTGTACAACCGCATGCAGCAATGTGAGCCAACGTCTGGTGCACAAAGCAATGTAGTCTCCACCTGTCAACAAGCATATATAAGCACTCACTGATTGCACTCGTTTGTGTGTGCCATTCTTTTTTTGGTTGTTATTTTCGGCCGTACAGGTTGCTGGCGCCAACGACGAGATGTCCTTCGGCATTGTGAGCGACAAGGATGTGGCCAAGGCATTTGGGGCCGCTGACAACACGGTGCTGGTGCTCAAGAAGTTTGACGAAGGCAAGGCCGAGCTCAAGGTGAGCCCGCGCAGTGGGACACAGCGGGTGCAAGTTTGTCAAAAAAAATTGCGCATGCACAGTGTATTGCGCACGCCCTTACTTGCTGTTGCCGCGCGATACAGCGCGTGTCGGCGAAATTTTCAGGCTTCTGTCATGGGCAGTGGGCTCCTCCAGGTTTGGTCCACCTGACAAGGTGTAGGTGGTCGTCTTTATGATTCTTGGGTGCAGTTTTTTGTGAGGTTACCTGCAAGTGGTTAAACCCGCAATTGGGCCCATTGTTCCATGTCATGCTCTGCACATGACCTGCCTCCTCATCATGCCAGCCGCATGTGATACTAATCTTAGTGTGCAGGAGTGGTTCACCGGCAGCGCAATGCAGCTTCGCCCATGGCACGTTCACACATGGTCTGGTTTGTTGCTATGCAAGCTACTACACCTGTTTTTAAAAACCGGTTGCAAAAAATGGGGGTGGGGGCAGGGCCAATAAGGCAGCTCATGGGCGCACGTCAACACACACCATTGGGCTGACCAAAAAAATGCTGCCAATCTCTTTCAATGCGACCGCTCCTGCGCGCCTCCCAGGTCACCAGCTCCACCACCGACGAGCAGATCAAGAAGTTCATCGACGTGCAGTCCACGCGCCTGGTGACGACCTTCTCCAGCGAGACCTCGCGCAAGATCTTTGGCGGCCCGTTCGAGGTGCACGCCCTGTACTTTGCCGAGAAGCTGGAGGGCGAGCTGCTGGACGTGGCCACGGAGGCGGGCAAGAAGTTCCGCGAGAGCATGCTGCAGGTGCGCGTGAACGCGCGTCACGGCGCGTGAATCAATTCATGTGGTGATCATGTGCACATTTTTTAGCGCAAGCAAATCCGTGGCGAGACCATGCCGCAGGTGCATGTAAACACGCGTCCTGGCATGTGAATGCATGATGCGGACCTCACGCGGTATGCATTTTTTTTGCGTACATGCGCGCACAGCACAGCTTCCATTTTTGTGCTGGTCATGCGCTCGGAGTGCAATCATTTTTTTTTCACACATGCATGTGTGAGTGCACCAGGCGTAATGCGCCGGTGTTGCTGTATTTTTTTTAGACCATTTGAGCTGGTATGTGGTCATTCCATTATCCCCTTTTGTGCATGCAGGCAAGAGCTGTTCGGAAGCAACATGCTGCGTCTAAACACTCACTTGTGGTGCAACACGTCAGTTCTGTTGAGCCCCATGTCACATCAAGCGTGCCAACTCTGTGCATGCGTTTTGTGCGGATTTATGCGCGTAATACTCGCTTGTGATGCGACGTGTCAGCTCTGTTGAACCCATGTCACATCAAGCGTGCCAACTCTGTGCATGCGTTTGGTGTGGATTTATGCGCGTGCGTGACTGTGGCAGGTGTACGTGCCTTCCACGGAGAAGCGCGTGGTGGACTACTTTGGCATCACCGAGGACATGCTGCCGACCATGGTCATCGCTGAGATGAAGGGGGTGAGTGCAAGTGACCGGCCTATCACCACCAGGAACATGCTCAGTGATTTTTCACTTTCGATTGCAGACAGGTGCTGAAGGTGTGTTTGCCCTCCAACTTCTCGGGAAACAGTAATAACGGCGCGTTTTTAGGCGGCGCCGTGCTGAGCTGAACCCATGCTAAGTAGATGTAGTGAGAGACAGTGAAGCCAGCGTCTACCATACAGATCATCTCATTGCGTTCAAGGACAAGCGGCATGAATATTTTATGTATATCACCACAAATTGCAATATTCGCGGTGCCAGCTTTTTTGCCTGTGACAAGTGCACCTACTTTGGAGCATTTTGCGAACTGATCCGTGGAAAACAATGCTAACATCCGCTCATGGCCAGAAACAAATGTAGCAAAGCATGTGGTGGGGTGGAAACCAGCAATAAGGGAAGGGAGCTTCACATTGACACTTCACTCGCGACCACACACCCGGCGCGCCCACACACAGTCTCACGCAGGGTAACATGAAGAACTTCATGTTCACGGGCGACAAGCTTGCCACGGACGCCACCATGATTGTTTTTTGAAAAGTGCACCTACTTAAAAGTATTTTGCAAAGAGATGACTGGGAAACAGTAACTTTTGCGCTCTCATGGCCAGAAACCACGGTAGCAGAGCATGTGCTGCAGCACCCACGGCAGCAGAAGACGCAGGGGAGGCGGGGGTGCACAGCAGCAAACAAAGCGGCGCTCCGCATTGACACCTGCAACCACACGCCGGCACGCCATACTGTGTCACGCAGGGCAACATCAAGAAGTTCATGTTCACGGGCGACAAGCTCGCCAAGGACGCCATCATGAAGTTTGAGGACGCGTACTTCAAGGGCGAGCTCAAGCCCTTCCTCAAGTCCGAGGAGCCTGCGGACGAGGACACCAAGGAGCCTGTCAAGGTGGTCAAGGGCAAGACCTTCCAGTCGCTCGTCATCGACAACAAGAACGACGTCTTTGTCGAGTTCTACGCGCCCTGGTGCGGCCACTGCAAGGCGCTCGCCCCCAAGGTGCGCCCCCGCCCTCACCCCGCGTTTTTTGTCGCCCAGTGTGTGGGTTTGTGGGCTTGGCTGGATTTCGGAGAAGTTGGCAGGCAGGCTGTTTGGGTACGGCTGCCGAAAATGCCGGACCAAGCTGAACCACTTTTTTGTGTTTTCGTTTTGCCCCCACTAAGAACTGCAAGAATTTTGTGTATGCAGTGCAGCTATGCGGCGATGCCCGGTGTCGGTTTGCTTCGCGTACCGCGTAGGCCAACAGTCAGTCGCCACGGTATACCGTCAACTAGATATAACACGTTATTTCACGGTATTTTTTTCACGGTACCAACTCTACTACCGTGTTGAGGCATTCACGTCCAGTGTGCTGCATGGTGTGCACTGGCAGTTACAACTCTGGGCCCTGTTGGGTTTGCGCGTTTTGAAACATGCGTAAAAAGTATGCCATGTAGTGCAGCATTGCGTGCACGCCGTGCGCTGCATGTCTCGGCCTGCGTTGTGCGCTGTCATGCACATGCGCGTACTTGCAAGTTTGCAACTAATACGCCGTGTGCCACGCGCATGTGTATCCATTGTGCGTGCAGTGGGACGAGATGGCGGAGAAGCTGTCAAGCGTGTCCAGCCTGGTCATTGGCAAGATGGACTACACTGCCAACGAGATTGACTACCCGGGCGTGAACGTGTCTGGCTTCCCCACCCTCATCTTCTTCCCCGGGGATGCTAAGGTCAGCAGCTACCCTGGGTGATGTGACAGACCTTGCTGTTAACTCACCGCTGGGTGATGTGACAGACCTTGCTGTTCAGGCACCAGAGCACACTCGGGCACAGTTAGAGCAGCAGGCATTGGTGTGTGTGGTCGCCTGTTGGCGCAAGCCCAGCAAACGCAGTGCATGGAAGTACACTTCTGCCGTAAATGTGGTGCAAACGCATGGTTTATAAATACACATGTAGTTTTATTTATTTGTACTTGGGGGCGTGCAAGAGCCCATGACACATGCATTCCAGCACGCTCACTGGCGGCCATGACACGAATCAAATGCACGACAAGTATGCACGTGTGCGGACCAAGAAGAGGGCTAGCGGGTGCCCGCAGGCTAGCTAGGGCTCGACCTGCCAGGGCAGGTCACCCTCCAGGGTGCCATGCAGGGCCGCGTGCTCTCCCCCGCCCATACATGTAGCTATCTGCTACAAAAAGTGTGCGGCGGCGGCAGTTGCACTACCCTGCACCGCTGTGGTTTGTAGCTGGCATGAGCACCAAGTTCACTCTTTAAATTCGGCGCAACAGCATAGCAAATGGAACACTGTCTCTGTGGCGCCCTTCACGTCATGCCACGAACAGGACAAGCCGGTGGTATACAGCGGCGCCCGCGAGGTCCCCGACCTCATGAAGTTCCTCGCCGAGAAGGTGTCCACCAAGTTTGAACTTCCCGCCGAGAAGGCAGAGGACGAGGAGAAGGAGGAGGCGGCGGAGGACGCGGCGGAGGAGGCGGCGGAGGACGCGGCGGAGGACGCGGATGCGAAGGATGAGCTGTGAGGCCCCTCCTCTCCACACACACACCAGGCGTGCTCAGCAGTGCCCGCCGCTGGCTGGCGGCGGCGGCGGCGGTGGCAGTGCTTTTGCTCAGCGGCAGCGGGGCGCGTGCACGCGCGCGCTTTCTTCAAAGTGCGCGGGCGCGCACGCGCCGGGGGGCGGCCGCTGCTGCTGAGCAGCACCCACGGCGCCAACGGCCCGTCGGGGATAGCCTCTGATAGAGAACGCGCTAGGCAGGGGCGGCGCCACGTGGCAGCGTGGCGTCGACCCCGGTGGGGACGGCGACCGGCGCCATTTTTTTGCCGCCGCCCCCTACGCTCCCGCTACTACACACCATGACCACCACTCTCGCGCCTCGTGCATGGACCTGTGCGTGACGTGCTGAGAGCCTGCCGCCGCGGTGGCGCGTGTGCGCTTACTGGCGCGCCCATCAGCTGACGGCGAGTCTCGCTCCCGCGCACACAGGCGCAATCCCTCAACAACATGAACTAAAAAACACGGTGGCTACTTGCCGCATGAAGCGTCGTGCTGTGTGTGACACTCTGTGCGTGTATTTGTCCCATGCCTGCCTGGCATACATGCACTTGCTTGCTGATTGGCACCAGGTGTGCTGTGCATATGTATGTGGCTGTCTTGGTGTTGCCATCAGTTGTTGGCGATGTGTCAGCAACACACAGCTGCACCGGTGACCTAATCAGCAGGAAGCACCGGCAGTGGTTCAAAAGGACCTGCAGGCGTTGCCATGATCAGGTGCTGAATTGATCAGTATTGAGAGCCTGCATCAGGCACACGGACATTTTGCCTGTGTGATTTTGCCGTTACACAGGCCCCATCCTGCCAACTTGCAACATTTATGTGTGGTGGCGGCATGCCAGCAGTTTACAAGCATTGCAATGTGGCGCGTGTTTGTATACATGCTCTTGAAGGTTTTGAACGTGCGGCCATGGTTGCATGAGGTGCATTCGAGCACCACCAGTGCCCGACACAGTGCGGCATACCATCCACACACTGTGTGCACGCCACCCGACAAGTCACCAGTACAGCACGCATGGGCTCAGACACAAAGCCGCAGCAAGGCATCACCACGCATCCTGAGCAGCAATTCAAACTCATGTGATTGGAGGCGGCTGGCTTTGTGTGATGTGGTGCAAAGTTGACGCTGGTGCCTGGGCGGGGCAGCAGTGTGCACATGCGCGGCTGCCACCATCGCTAGCCAAAGCAATGTGTAGGCGGCTGCTGAGCAAAAGTCAGGGCCTCTGCAGACCCGCCGCACAGTGCGCCTTTGCCCAGCGCTGTGTGTTGTGTAACAAAGAGGGAGACAACACCATGCGGCTGGAATACAAACCGCCTGCTGTGTGCGGCAAGCCGCACCGTGCCCCCCTGCAAGCTGCGCGCTCCATGCCTACACCGAACCCCTCACGCAACCCCATGCGGCGACCACATGCCGGCGCCGGGCAGCAGCTGCAACAGTCATGTCATAGCAGCACATCCGGGTGTGCAGCGGCTGCAGTTGCCAGCAGAGTTGGTGGGCAGCAATGAGGTAGGGACTCCAGACGGCGGTGTCCCATGGCGGGCAGGCCTGCCCACTCGGCCGCCCCGCTCGCCTCTGGCTCCCGTTGTGGTCCGGTGGTGGTGCCCCCCCCTGTGGTGTTGCGTGCGGCAAAGTGTGCACAGGCAAGCCACCACGGTGTGCAAAGCGACAGCGAAGAAAACCTCAGCCAAAACGCCCACAACAGAATCTGTGGTGGAACAACGTGGGCCCGGGTGTCACGAGAGCTGAGCCATGAGCAGCGCGGCCGCCTGGTCGACGTCGCCGTTCGCGCTCCCGAGCGCCCCCATGGCCTGCTGAGCAGTGAAGCCCAGGCTCTGCAGCTGCCGCACCTTGGCCGCGTAGCCATTGCTGGCGGCGCTGCATCGCGCACGTGCGCACAAGCAGGGTTGCGGGGGCAGGTTCCAGTAAGTGGCATGGCGGCCTGGGGAGGGGGGGGGGGGGGGGGGGGGGG
>JAULBY010043454.1:0-13025 GCA_032358315.1 Ophiocytium majus
AGTGAGGCACAAGTGACTGTTGCATGTTATTTGCGTCAAGCTAGTACTCGCCTGTACTGTACTTCAAGTGTGGGTTGTATGTACTTCGAGTTCGGGATGCAACGTGGTGAGTGAGGGGGGAGAGGGGGGGGGGGGGGGGGGGGGGGGGGCGGGGGCGGGAGGCGGAGCGTCAACACGGCTGCAGCAGTGGTGAGTGAGCCTCAAGTGACTGTTGCAGGTTAATTGGGCGCGCAAGTCCTTGTGTTTACTTCAAGTATGGGGTTGAATGCACTTGAAAATGGGATGCAATGTGGTATCGAGCGCAGGGCGCCGCGCACGCCTCCACTGACGCGTGTTTTGCCAGCACAGTGCAAAGTAAACAAGCGAATGGAACAGCCGCATGGTGTTGTTTAACCGGTTCCCGAAAAGTTCTGCGTTACCCCTTCGGCTCGCCAACAGGGGTAGCATTTTCCTGCTGCAACTGCTGAGCACCTCTAGGGCAGAGACTCTGAAGTACCCAAGTAGCCAGGGCTTGAGCCGCACTACTTGAGGCAGTGCTAACTGAACAGGGAAGTAAGGTGAGCTTGCACTCGGACCCAAGGCAACCTATATTATCTACTCCAAAGTACTTTGAAGTAGCTGGGCTGTTGCACATTTTACTTGTGGCAGGCTCGCTTGTGCAGCTGGTTGGCGGCCACTTCAAAAACACGTTGGTTTGAGCCATGTGCTCAAGCAGGTGCTGCGCAGGCCGCAGCCGTAGGAGCAGCAAACAGCACAAGAGTGTCATGAAATCAGGCGCCGCTGCTTTGCACATAGTGAACTCTTGCGCTGAGTCCAATTTAGGAGGCGCGTATTTGTACACATACATGTACTAGCACTGTATATGCATGTACCTCGAAGTACACGTACTTCAGACTTTTTGTATATAGTGTTATGTATAAAACGGTGGCCAGGACTGCCTGGAAAGGCACCCTCAACTCACAGCAACTCAGGTTCAGAAATGGAGGGGGAGGTACGCCTAGCGGTACCAGCGACTGCAGCAGCCACGAATGACCTGTACATTGGGGCTGGTCCACCAGTGCTGAGCACCCGGTGTTGGTTTCTGGACGTGCTACAGCGCGACGACAGCGCGCATCATCCGGAGCACGCGCCTGAGACTGGCGCCAGCACACCCACACGCGGCGCAGCACGGCCTACCCAGGGCTATGCAGGCGTGGCATCCAGCACGAACCGCCGCGCTCGCAGGGCCGCCGGCACACATCCGCCCATGTTGATGCATTTATGTCATTCTAGCTGTGTGTTTTGCGCTGCTGGGAGTGGGGCGGGCTGCACGACGTCGCTCGCTCGCCCCATCCGCAGTGTCAGACATACTAGTACAGTGGGGAAAAAAAACTGCGATGACATGCAACAGCCTGGCAAGCATCAGCCTGGGCGGCACGACATGCTCATGGGTGTGTGATGTGCTTAAAAAGTACTTCTCAAGTATGTGCACATGCACAGCTGGAGCACATCGTGACACAGTGTACCGAACACGCTATTATTACCATTACTCCTATTTGCTACTGCGAAGGGGTTGTGTACTTCAGAAGTAAGTGGTGTAGGAGTACTGGGAAAGTGTTACTTCGAAGTGCTTTGCAGTAGTAATCAGCAGAGTAAAGTACAATACTTCCAAGTACTGTGCTAGTAGTGGCAATCGAAAAACAGGTGCACCAGTGCTCTCCTTGCGCAACCCTCAACCACATGGCGCTACCCGACATCCCCACCCGCACTGCTTTCCCAATGCTGCCTAAACGAACGCCCACCACGCACCCCAGCCAACCTAAACTTCAACCCGCAAAACTTCAACTTTTGCAGGCCGCCGCCGCAGCAGCGCCAGCGGCGCCTCCGGCACGCGCCCGCCGCCCTCCATGCGCGACCGCCTCTACTATGGGGATGCCAGCGCGGCGGACGATGACAACTTCAACTCCAACTTCAACTTTGAAGATGCCTACGAAAGTACTGGGGGGGGCTCCGGCGACCCGTATGAGACGGCGGCGGCTTCGCGGCGCGGTGGCAGCGGCGGCGGCAAGCGGGCGGGGCGAAGAGGCGGCGAGGAGTGGCAGGAGGGGGGCACTGCCCGGGCGCAACAGCGGTGGGACATCGAAAATGACAACGTGTAGTGTGTGCCGGTGGCCTGTAGCGCCAGCAGCGTGTGCTGTGGTGCTGTGGCCCGTGCCTGCTGCTGTGCAGGCGCGGCAAGCAT
This sequence comes from Ophiocytium majus, assembly GCA_032358315.1. Taxonomy (NCBI): domain Eukaryota; class Xanthophyceae; order Mischococcales; family Ophiocytiaceae; genus Ophiocytium; species Ophiocytium majus. The sequence goes on from JAULBY010043454.1 coordinate 2,222, forward strand.
GTGACACGCGTTTGTGTGACTGCCGCTGCGATGGGGGGAGGCAGTATGTGGCACGAATAGTTGTGCAGCGCGGCTGCGGTTGCCGGCATGGCAGGTCGTCCCATGGTGGTTTTGCGACGGCTGCCATGCCACACCCTAGCTTCTGTTGTGTGTCCATGCGATGGGCATTGCGGCTGTCGCGGCTGCTGCTGCTGCTGGCGCCACACATCACATCACTTGAAGTTCGTGTGGTGTGTTGGGGGAGCACTGGCCCCACACAACGCTTTCCTCTGGCAGGTCCTCTCCCTAGTGTATTACATATTATAATTTCCTGTCCTGCAAGCATTACTGATGTGTGTGTGTCTCTGCCACGCGTGCCTTGGTGCCCCTGCTATGCTTTGCTGTTCTATTGGCTGCGCCGTGGTTGTCGCCGCTATGGGTTGCACAGCCACAGTGGCAACCACATTACATACCACGTAAATGTCGGTGACATGGGGGCATGTACGAAGCAGCCTGTCCAGACTGATGAGCGAAGACGTCAATGCAACTAATAAAAATAAAATGCAACTTTAGCTTGTCACCCGCAACCAACCAACTTCAACTTGACAACTTCATAATCCGATCATCGGAGCAGCCTGTCCAGATTGATGAGCAATGAAATTGCACACCCATATACCGCCGTCTGGAGACCTCACACCCCTCCCCCGCCCGACTTGGCTTGTGTCTCTATGGCACTGACGCCAACTTGCCAACTCAAACAAACTTGCAACCTGATACACTCCGATCATACGGAGCAGCCTGTCCACATTGTTGAGTAATGGTGCCGCACACCCATATACCGCGGTCTGCAGCCTACACCCCCCCCGCCCTCCTTACTTTACTGGTAGGGACTCCATGCATGCACACGTGAGTTCAGGTGAGACGTCAACCACGACAAGTTCAACAAAAAGTGCAACTTGCCAACTTCAAGAAACTAACTTCAACTTGATTCTCCGATCATCGGATCGGCAGTTTTGTGTTCTCCCCGCATGCATGGGAGAGACGGAGAAAAACGATCTTGCAGTACCGCGGCACCAGCGCACACACACTCCAAGTGCCGCACTAGTAGCACCAGAGCAGCACACACAAGCCGCTGTCGTCCAGCAGCGCACCAGCATTCGCTAGCAGCAGCGCCGCCAAACCACCAAGTGAATCTCTGCTTGAAGATGGCGTCCTTCGGTCAGCCTGCTTCAGGTGATTTCGTGCCTTCTTCGGCGGCGCAGCAGCAGGCGGCGCAGAAGGCGCAGCAGGATGTGATCAAGGCCGCCATGGCCACCTCGCCCCAGCTCTTCGACACCCGCAAGCCACCCACCCTCATCCAGGTGAGATGGTGATGCCGCATGTTTGCACCCGCAACGTGCGTGCATGAATCCAAAAGGATCCTCCGTGGGGAACGGGCACCACCACCAGCAGCAGCAGCAGCAGCCACCCCTGCGCTGTCGTGCCTGGCCTTCAGGCAGGCCATTGGCACGATAGCAGCCCGCGCCTCATCTCTGCGCGGCCAGCGCACCTTTTATTCGCGGCCAGCGCACCAGTTTGCAGTTTTCGGGTTCTTAGTTTCGGGTTCCTGTTGAAGACAGAGAGAGGGGGGCACCATGACGCTGCTGGCGTCCTTCGCGCTGCGGGTGGCCCGCTGACTCTGATGCTGCTGGCGCTGCTGCTGCCGACCGCCTTGGTGCTGCTGCCCGTGTAATATCATACCTGCTGTTGCCTACTGCAACCTGACAACCACTCTGCGTGCCCCCGCCGCCGCTGCCGCTGCTGCTGCCGCTGCTCTGCTACCGCCACATCCGCCGCCGCCGCCGCCACACGTCACACTCGTGCGTACACATCTACTGCAGGGCATCTCCAGTGGCCTGGGCTCCATGGCCAAGGGTGTGGGCGGCGGCACTGCCGTCATCTTGGCCGCGCCTGTGGCTGGGCTTGCCAGCGGCGGTATCGGAGGGCTTATCGTGGGGGCTGTCGGCGGGGCCGTGGCTGGCAGCCTGCTGGCAGTGACGGGTGTGACCGTTGGCGCCGTGCAGATGACCAGGGGTGCCGTCAACTCAGGTGCGTCGTGGGCTTGAGCTGCAGACTTGGTTGGCGCCCCACGGCATCGTCTTCACATGCGCCTTTGTGAAATGAGAGCTCATGATACACCACCAGTAAATACTTGAAGTACACATGAGATACAGTACATGAAATATACGTACAGAGTACTGCTCTATGGTTGTATCAATGGGCTACAGCTCACCGCTGCTGCTGCTGCCGCTGCTGCTGCTGCTGCTGCTGCAGTTCCTGCCGCCATCGCCCAGGTGCAGGGAAAGGAGTGGGACGAGAACACCGGCCGCTGGGTCTTCTACAATCTTGAAGAGGAGGCCAAGCTGATCCTTCCCATGGATGACGTGAGTTTGCCAACTACAACTTGTGTTTGAAGTTTGCTTCTTCGTGGCAATGTTCAATTTTGTTTGAAACTCATGAGAACACCAGCCACCGTTTTTTTAGTTCTGAAGTAGAGCTCTTGACGAGTAGTCCCATCAAGCTGTTCCTGGAAATGTGAGCGTGCCAACTTCAAGTTTGTGCTGAAGTTTTTTGTGGCCATTTCAACGTCTGTGCGAAATTGGATGACACCACCGGCCGCTGGGTTTTCTGCCTCTGTGCTGAGGAGGCTGAGCTGATCATTCCCATGGATGCAACTTCCCATGCGCGCACGCTGCGTTTTGCAACATTTTTGTGCACAAACCTTGACGTCCTACGTACTACGCCGTTTGTCAAAAGGCTAGGTAGACACTGCCTGTCCCTGCGCGGCGTGTGGTGCTGACACCCACCGTCTCTTTCTGTTATGAACTTGTGGAGACTGGAGAGCATGCGTGCGCACGCTGCTTTGCAGAGCTCCACATGCGTTTTGAACATGCATAACGTCACATCACACCACTAGGTAGAAACCTACCTCTCCCTACACGGCGTGGTCGCTAACCACCCACCACTTGCCTGTTGCATATATGTATGCACTTGTGGAAACTCGAAACTATGCGCGCGCAGGCTGCCTTTGCCGAGTTCCGCAAGTTCGGCCCGCCGCACGCCCCGGAGGCCGCCGCCGAAGCCGCCAAGGCAGAGGATGAGGCCGCCGTGGCCGCCGCTGCTGAAGAGCCCGCAGAGACCGCCAAGCCTGATGCCAAGGTAGGGATGCACAACTCTGATGCGAGGGTAGGGGTGCACAACTCTGTTCAGAGGTTGCCACTTCTGTCAACGTGAAAGAAAGCTGAGGTTGCTCGCTTCATGAAATGCAATCGGCGCAGGAGCACCAAACACAGCACATATATGAAAAGAAACCAAAAAGGTGACTGGGCCCAGGTACTCCCGTGGCTGGGGCAAAAGTATATACTAGTATACTACAGTAGTATATGTACACGTCATGTGCATGTGTTGTTCGTTCGTGATCGTTCTTCTTTATTGTGCGTTTTGTGAGCCATCAAAAGGCAATCTTACGGCGGTGCGCATGGCGTATGTATACATATACATGTAGCTATACGTACATGTGTATATATACATACTTCCGAAGTATGTATATATACAGTACTGTATACATGTATATATCTTACTTATCAGGGCATATGATGGATGCCACACGTTATGGTCACCGCGCACAAAAGCACGGTATACGGCGTACATGCCTTACAAGCACTTCAGAAGTGTGTTACACTTCAAAGTTTATTAAATACCCTGTCACATGTATGTACTTCGAAACACACAACACATACATCCGGTGTACTACGTAGTAGTAATTGTATAATTCGTATTTATACTCTGTGACCCTCATCACTACACTGCCCGCAAATGTGTCTTCTTTTGTTGTGCAACTTCGCAAAGGTGGCGGATGGTGACTACTACCAGGTTCTGGGGGTTTCCCCGGGGGCGACGGCCACGGAGCTGCGCATTGCCTATTACACGCGTGCGTTCAAGCTTCACCCCGAAGTTGTGTCGGCCGACGATGTGGAGGCGGGCATCTACTTCAAGGCCCTTTCCGAGGCTTACCAGGTGCGATTGTCATATCCCTCCGTGCATAGTAGTACGCACAATGATTCTCATGTGTGAAGTATGTGTACTGCGGTACGTCGAAGTACATGTAGTGATGGGGCACAGAGTATAATTTTCGCATTATGTGCCGTATAACGTATGTGAATACGTCGCATGACGCATGCAGATGAACGTATTTATACGGCAAAAACGCCGTATATCGCATTTTTGGCCGTAGAAATGCGCCGCATGTTGTATAACGTATAAAATACGTTGTACGCCATGACCCATCACTAAGCCTACTAGTTGGAAGTATGTTATGCGCACCCATGTTATATATACATATATATATATTTATATTTTTATACATGAGCTGCACCCCGACGTCGTGTCTGTCGGCTGACGATGTGGAGGCAGCCATTGACTCCAAGGCGCTCGCCGAGGCTTACCGGGTGTGTCGTCAACTGCTTACATGTACTTCATAAGTATTACTTCTGTGTGTACTTTGAAGTATAGTGTGTGCGCACATAGTTCCATACAATAGTGTGAAGCTGCACCCTGTCGTTGTGTCGGCCGGCAATGTGGAGGCGGCCATCCACTTCCGGGCGCTCTCCGAGGCCTACCATGTGTGTGACCGCTTACTATGGTACTTCTGAAGTACTTGCAGCATAAAAATTGAACAAGGTAGTTAAAAGTAGCATACATGTAACAATATTGTGATGCACATATGCTGCGCATGGTCTGTACCACATCCGCATGCAGCACACAGCTCATACATACTTCTGAAGTACAGATTTTATCTAGACGTGTATCGCTGTTTTTTCGCACTCTGCTGAGCACCGGCGCTGTGCTTGTCCCGTCACCCTCTGCTGAGCACACACATACTGAGCTCAGGGCGAGCAGCCCTGAGCTGCATGAGCAGTACGACTTTGCGGGCGCGGCTCATACATGGATGTACCGGCATCTTTTTCACATGTACTGTTAGTGTAGTAGTACATCTATTTTGTCCGCTCTGAGCGCCGCCCATGCTGCGTGCCCCCTCATCCGTTGCTCTGCAGAGCACAGATCCTGAGCAGCGCCGAGCAGAGGAAATTTACTGTATTTACCTGCGGCTGCCGCTGCGCCGCTGAGCACTGCCTTAGCCCCTCATCCTCTGCTGAGCGCTGCCACTGCCTCCCCCCTTGTGCTTTGCTCTGCTGAGCACAGATCCTGAGCAGCCCCGAGCTGCGCGCGCAGTACGACTTTGCGGGGCGCGCGGCGGTGTCCGACGTGCCTCTGGTGGAGGCCAACGATCTGTTTGCCCTCAACTTCGGCAGCACCCGCTTCGAGCCCCTCGTGGGCGAGCTCAAGGTGCGTGTGACGGTCCACGCGTATGTGTTGTGCTCAGCAGCAGCAGCGGCAAGGGCTGTATATAAATATAGGCACGTAAGTGCTCTGCATAATTGTTGTAGTGCGCTTTCTTAGTTGCATCTGGTGGACGCTAACGACCTGTTCGCCCTCAACTTTGGCAGCACCCGCCTTGAGCCCATCGTGGGCGAGCTCAAGGTGCGCGACGGCCGCTGTTGTGGCAGTCCCGGTGTGTGTGTTGTAGGTAGTGCTCAGCGGCGCCCATGGCTGCTAGTATATACATACATATATTATATACATGTATATTTCTTGTAGTACTATGAAATATTTATGAAATTATATATATATACTTGTTGCAGTGCACTCTCCGACGTGCCTCTGGTGGACGCCAAGGACCTGTTTGCCCTCAACTTCGGCAGCACCCGCTTTGAGCCCCTCGTGGGCGAGCTCAAGGTGCGTGGCTGTCAGTGTTGTGGCGGTGACTGCGGTGTCATGATGCATTATACTACGAAGTATGGCAGAAGTGCCATGTACGACACTGTCCTGTACACTTCAAAAAGTAGTGTACTAAGTGGTATTCATGTCAGCCCCTCAGTTGCCTCTGGTGGACACCAACGACCGGTATGCCCTCAACTTTGGCAGCGACCGCTTCGAGCCCCTCGTGGGCGAGCTCAAGGTGTGTGACTGTCAGTGTCATGATGTATTAATGGCAGAAGTGCCACGTAGTACCCTGTATTTTATGCTCCAAAAAGGTAGTATTTGAGATGCGTACTACTTTGTAATAGAAAAATATACAATAATAATAACATAATATAATATGTACGTTCGCTTCGAGCCCCTCGTGGGCGAGCTCAGGGTGCGCGTGGCTGTCCGTGTTTTGGCGGTGACTGCAGTGTCATGATGCATTATACGACAGTTAGAATGGCAGAAATACCATGTACTACACTGTACTGTGCATGCATGTATGTACGGTGTCTTGTGAGCGAGCTTTAGGTGCACGTGGTGGGCACTGGGGCGGTGAACTGTGTGTCTCATTGTGCTGCTCAGCAGCATTTATTGTTGCAGTATTGTTGCAGTGCATTTTCTCAGTTGCCGCGGTTTGAGCCCCTTGTGGGCGAGATCAAGGTGCGTGAGTGTGGGCAGTGCTGAGCAGCAGTAGTGGCTTATGCCCTACATGGCTGTCAAACCTGAAATACCACACCTATCAGTCACCTTTTTGGTTTCTTTCACATATTAGTGAGCCATGTACCAACACGGTGGGTGCTGTTTCACATGTACTTCAAGTATACGGCAATGTATGGCGTACACGTGGTATATACTTCGAAGTATACGCGCACATCCGGTAGATGCGCTGTCAAATACTAAGTAGTACGTCAGAAGCATACGGATTGGCACATCATTAACACCAACCAATGTATGTGTTTCATGTGCGCATATGACACTGCAGGCGGCGACCGCGCTGAAAATTGCCGCCGAGACAGAGATGAACCCCGCCCTGCTGAAGGCGCGCGCCGACCTGCGCCAGTGGCAGCGCGAGGTACAGCTGGCGCTCAACCTCGCGGCGCTCATGAAGCCCTTTGCGGACGGCGAGATGACCCCCGACACCCTGGACCGGCAGGTGGAGGACGCCGCTAAGGTGAGTAAGTTGTGTGCCCAGTGCCAATGTATACTGTATACATGTAGTCATGGGTGACGGCGCGTTTATACCGCATGTTAAACATCGAAGTACATTACACAAAATATGGCGTGTTTCTACGTGTATGTATACAGTGCCCGCTTACAAGCGTGCCTGTAAGTGATGGGTCACGGTGTATAACGTATTTCATACGTGTTCCACAACATGCGGCGTACGTGTACATATTTCTACGCCCGGAAACGCAGTATACAGTGTATTCCCTGCATAAATACGCTCATGCACATACGTTATACGGCGTATTTACATACGTTATACGGGGTATAATGAAAATTTCACACTTCAAGAAGTACGTGGCCCCACGCCCCGAGAACACAATGTACGGCGGATGTGTCGTAGAAATACGTTTGTTTGAATATGTGGTGCGCGGGTGTACAGGACGCCGCCAAGGAGAGTTGTGTGCTTACTTGTGATGCCGCCAGGTTCCAGAAGTAGTTGCCCAGGCTGGAACTTTAAGACATTAAAAATAAATTGGGGGCTTTTCATTACTTTAGGAGCCAACTCAGAAGGCGCCATGGCGAGCTGTGCGCCCACCACAAATGTGCATATACAGCATGATGGCGCACAAGTAGACAGAACCCCCCCACCCCCTCAGTGGAGGATTCGGCCCACTGAAATGCATGTACCAATGGCGCACCCCCCCTGCACTGTCTCGCTTGTGCTGTTGGTGATTACGGGGTGTGGTCATGATGAAGGAAAGCAAGAATCGATGCAACTTTCTCACAAAGTACCGCAGAAGTAAGCCCTGTTGGGAGTTGTACTCTGACTCATCCCTAGCCCTCAAGGACACTAACCGGCGTGTGTAGGTGTGGGGGCTGTCTGGTGCTTTTCACCAGGTGGGCAAATCACCCCACAGGCTTCGGCCTGGCATTTGGCCCCAGCCACGGCAGCATCTGGGCTTAGCAGCTTTTTGGGTTCCTTTCACATTGCATCTCACTATCGCCCCATCTACACTGTACTTCCCTCCGTCCCCTGCGCTTACAGCCTTATGTACGCGGCGCTCTTCGTCAACAGCGCAATGTTCGGCGAAAACGCTATACAGTTTGAGGACTTCAAGACGCTGGGCGGCGTGCAGAGCCTGCTGGCGCAGAAGGAGGCAGCGCTGCCGGCGTGGGTGCACTACATCGCCTTTGGTGAGCGAGCCCAAACCACAGTTGAAGTGTTACAAATACTTTGATGTATACTACTGTAGTACTTCGAGTTTTATCGCCTTTGGTGCGTGCGCCCAAAACCACAGCCGCAATGTTCCACTTAAAATGCATTAATGTATACTTCGATGTACTTCAAAGTATGTACATGCGCACATTAATTCTACTTCTGGAGACGTAGCATTCCAGTATGGCCCATATTGGCGCTGCCGGCGTGGGCCCTATAAGATTGTGAACCCAGACAGACCCGAAACTTCATGCGTCTCAAGTACCACAGTGCCTTATGCCGGTACTGAGTATACATGTGCATGCACATGAAGCCTAGTCGGAATGCGCGTCAGCAGTGGGTAACCGCCATCCCTAGCACCACCAGCAGGACAGGGATCGTGCCAGCAGCAACCGTGTTGAGCAGTAAGCGTGCGTGATGTGGCAGCCATGGGACAGCCGCATGCATGCAGCAGCCACACGCAGGCAGCAGCCACAGCAGCAGTGGCAGTGGCAGAAGTGGCAGCAGCAGCAGTGGCAGCAGCAGCAGTGGCAGGAGCAGCAGTGGCGGAGGCAACAGTGGCAGCAGCAGCAGTGGCAGCGGACGGCAGCAGTGGCTGCCTTGGGCGGTATGCCGCTGCACTGCTCAGCAGCCGCAGCAACAATAAGAGTGACGACATGCTGCACGGGCGGTGTGCGCCAGAAAGTAGTGTATGGTCCTCACACTTAAATATTTCTTGAATCACATATTTCAGTAGTATAGTATATGTGTACATGTACTTCAAGTATATAACTCTATGCTACAGTAGCACGTGGTACATGACACGTGCAACAGATGTGTACTTGAGTGTGTTTTTGAGATTCCCCTCCCCATCGTTCCCCCCAACCCCCCCTCCCAGACCTCGCGGTGGGCTTCATGATCACCAAGTGGAACCTGAGCGGAGGGCGGGGGCAAGTTCCGCTGCTCATCATGCCCGCAGTTCTGTTTCTCACCCTCATGCTGGGGCCCTGCGGCGTGTGCCTCTACTGCGCGCTGCGCGCCGTCTGCTACGCCCTGGGGACCGGGACCGGCGGCCGCCCCAAGGCGTCATAACTTCAACTTATCACCACAACTTCAACTGGGGTAGTAATTCACTTCATCACATCAGTACAACTTCGGCGCCGTCACTGATGGCTGCCCCTAAGGAGTCTTGACTCCAACAGTACCGGCCTGGCCCTGTTCTGGATGGCCACCGGCACATGCCACTGCTGTGCCCTCTAGGCGCTATATACCTCATCGGCCGCCACCGCTGGGCAGGCTCCACACTGGAGCCAGTACCCTATCAATAGATTCCGTAGTAGTACAGCCGGTAAGCATATGCCCTTCATGCCGCCGTGGTCAATACAACAAATTCAAGTTGTCAGCACAACTTCAACTGTGCGCTTCGCCGCCCTGATTGCCTACTTGCTTCACCTTGTTTGCTGCACGCTCAGCAGCTGCTTGCTGCTACGGGGGTGATGCCATGGGAGCATGGGGTACGCTGCACACATGCGCTGCGCGCGCGTGTGTGGGGGCTGTTGTCCGGGCCTATTATGAAACTTCAACTAGGGTTGCACAAAAACGTATACGGGCGACTTTTTTCTTGTCAAAGTATGTGAGGTAGGGACTCCAGACGGCGGTATATCCTATGGCGGGCCGGCCTGCCCACTCGGACGCCCCGCTCGCCTCTCGTTGTGGTCCGGTGGTGGCTCCCCCGTGTGTGGTGTCTCCCCCGTGTGGTGTGTGTGTGCAGCAAGCGAGCAGTATGTGCAATAACTTTCCATGCTGGGCCAGCCAACATGCAAGAGCACCAGACATTACCCACATACGCCTGCACAAAGCTGTTGCACATCAGCCATATACGCTGTATATCCGTTCCGTAAACGGCGTATATGGCTTGCTCATACGTTATCGCGCAACCTTAACTTCAACTAGTCAGCATCAACTTGAATTGTGCATTGCTGTCACCAAGCTGGTCCACAACCTACTACAGAATGCTGTGTCCTGGGCAACTGCATGTGCAAAAACACCTCTATCCGAACACACAAAATCCAACCACAAGGTGAAAATAACCTCCATCCAAAGACACAAATTGCACTCGCACTCGCGATCCGTTAAAGTGACAGGAAACGTGGGGGTGGCGAGGGCAGGCGGTGAAAGAGGCACTACTACTAGTAGTAGCACCCCGCGGTGTTACATGCACACCCTTTCTTGAAGTACTGCACCGCTTTCCGCGCCCTAAGCAGAGTTTGATAAAAGTGCTGCACCGAGAGCACTTTGTGTGATTGTGTGCATGCACTGCCGGGCATGTGCCATGGCCGCGAGCGTGCTGGCGCGCATGTCAAGGGCCCCTACACGCCCACAAGTGCAAATAAAAAAATCTTGTATATACTTCGAGTACGTAGTACCGGTACTTTTATTAAACTCTGCTTAGGGCGCGGAAAGCCCTTTGCACACGGTGCGCGTGACCAGAAAAAGGGATCAGACAAGTGTGGCGAAAGAGCTGGCAATGCTCAGTATTGCGGCGGCGCACCAGATGGCACTGTCGGCACGTGTCATGGAGTACATGGCGCTGCCTGGTGTGTGGGGGGAGCATGG
>JAULBY010043465.1:0-13024 GCA_032358315.1 Ophiocytium majus
GGGAAATCAACCAAGGCGGAATTGGCTGTGTCTGGAGGAGCTAGACAGGTGACGCCTGGGCTTCTCTTTGCACTTGCCCGGGTGCTGCTGGTGTTTGCTTGCAACAACTAGCAACTTCTCATCACAGCCTGTGAGAGGCACGGACAGCAGGCAGAGACCCGCCGGAGGTGTCAGAACAACAGCGACAAATGCTTTGCCGCAGCCGCCGTTGCGGCCGTGGCTGTCGTTGGTGGTGCAAGTGGTACTGTCGATGACGCTTGGTTGCGGCTGCGAGTAGTTTGAAGCAGACACACAACACGGGCGGGACCATGCCCGTGGGGCGGCGTTCATCTAGACTAAAGCGCGTGGGAATCAAAAAGAAGCGTTATTGAAAAGACGTCACCTGCCTTTTCAACACTTCGTATTGAAACGCTCAACGCTCATTGGGCTGCGTGGTGGAGACCGGGAGATCTTACTGGTCAGCGCCAAGTCGGGCCCGATTAGGGCGTTCGCATCTCCTTTTTATTTCCAAATATCGATTGGAAGTCCCGCTTGGCCCGCTGAAGTGCTGGCACTGAGGCGGCAATCGATTCGCTTTATTGATACGGCATTGAATTAATCAATTGGAGTGCGCCGCAGCGCACAGCTGGGCGACGGGCATCAGGAGGGTGAGTGGCGGTAGCGGCGTGCTGTGTGCTCGCCCCCTGTTGCGTGTCTCCATTCCTAAAACGTTTCGATACGCGTGCCTAGTCAGCTTGTTGATTGGTGTTGAAAGTATTTGATGGTGGGAGCGCTGCTGCTGTGCCGATGGTCGAGGGTAAAAGGCGGTGGCGGCGTGCCGTGCCTAGCCTCGTGTAGCGTATCGCAAAGTTGATACGATCGGACACGTTTCCTAGGCAACGCTGTGTCATTCGTTATCAACAATGTGTGATGGCGGAGCTGCTGGCGATGGCGTCGACATGGGGTGAGTGGCGCCATATGCGATGCATCCCTCGCCTCGCGTGTTTATCACCAATTGCTGCGCCTGCTGATACGCCGCTGCCCGGTGTTGCCGCCTTCTGGTGCTGCTGCTGCCCGCGGCTGCTGGCTCTGCTGCTGCTGATGGCGGTGTGCTATGCACTCGGCTGCTGCTGTGCTGCTGGTGCTACTGCGGCTGCTGCCGTCGCTTGCCGTGCTCTCTGCTGCTGAACACGTGCTGGTGGCGATGGCATCTACAGGTGGGTGGCGATGGCGGTGTCCCGTGCACTCAGCTGCTGCTGGTGCTGCTGGTAACACTGCTGCTGGTGCTCTGCAGTGCACCGCCTCCTTTTGCTGGCGCTGCGGCGTGAAGGCGCTCGCTGCTTATGCTGCTACTGCTGTTGCTGCTGCTAGTGCTTCAATTGCTGCTGCTACTGCTGCTGCTGCTGCTGCTGCTGCTGGTGCTGTGCAGCGGTGCGAAGCGGCTTGCTGGTGCTGCTATTGTTGCTGCTCGCTGCGCTTCCATTTGCTGGTGTTGCTGCACCTCCATTTGCTGGTGTTGATGCACCTTCAACTGCTGTGCACGTCCAACTGCTGATGCTGTTGCCTCTCCTGCTGCTGACAGCGCTGGTGGTGAGAGTCAACAAGACGGCGGCGGCAGCAGCAGCGGTGAACGCAGCAGGGCAGCAGTGGCGGCGGAGGCGGTGAGCCCCAATACGTGCAATGTTTCGTGTACCTTACAACACTAAGTTACTGTATGGCAAGTGTTGTTTGCTCCCTTCACTTGTGCACTGTGTGGGGGGGATGTGGGGCAGTGAATGGCGCGGCACTGCCGGCGGTCACGTGCAAACGGTAAAGGCGCACTGGCACTGTATTCATGTGAAAACTGCGTACATGTGTGTTTGGGCGAGCGGCATTGCGCAAGGCGATGCCACTGGGTGCGCACTATAGCGTTGCAGGAGCTCTGCCATACCGCGTATCAGTACGCGCAAACGGGAGTGGACATCACGCACTGTAAAAACTAGAGGTTATGTCATCAATTATAGAGCACATGCACATCCTCCTTTCCACAATAAAAAAATTCCGTGCACCAGCACCTCAATGTCATTTGCTGGGTACCTGTATATGACGTAATCAACTCCATCGTTCTTTCCTGACTCATGCCAACAGAACGAGTTTGTTGCATCCTCTACAAACACAGCGCGAGCGCTCAGTACTGAGAACTCAGTCACCATGCTGCGCGTGTCATCTAGATATACCACCAACACCCAGTCACACACTGTGGCCAGGGGCCACTCCTTTGTCAAACCAGTGGCTGGAACCCGACCTTTTCAGCAGGAGCTGCTGCCTTCTGGACCTCGAGACGGCAACTTCGGACAGAGTGGTGTGAGGCGCACACACAAGCACGGAGAACGTTGGCAGCAAGTTCGGCGGCGTCGCGAGCACGTTGTGCGAGCCTAGCTCATGGAGGGTACACTGAAGGCAACGTGTGCCTCTTGTTCAGGTGCGCCAACTCGCCCTTGCCGCGTATGCGTCCAGCACCCTGTTCCGCACCCTGCCCCCTGCCCCGCAACCTGCTCCGCATCCTTCCCCGCACCCCCGCCCCTGCGCCTTCACCCTGCCTCGCACCCTGCACCCTGCCCCTGCACCCTGCCAAGCACCCTGCCCCGCACCCTGCCCGCACCCTGCCCCCTGCTGCCCCGCACCCTGCCCCCTGCGCCGCACCCTGCCCCGGTCCCTGCTGGTACCACATAGTAGCCTCTCCTGCTGCTGATCGGAAGCACAAGTGGCAGCAGAGCAGCAGCAGCAACAGCAGGCTTCGCTATGCATCAAGCATATCTTGCCCGTCCTGCTCTTTGTGCCTGACAGACACCCACTCTGCCCAATTTTATTGGGCCTGCTTCGCTGCGTGGTGCTGCTCCCGCACCACAGCGCGGAAGAGGCGCTGCAGCGGGGGGCACCCGTGCCAGCGTTGCATTCGAACTAACACAACGTGTACCTACCAGGTAGGTGGTTTTTTGCACTGGGCTACCACGACAACTGTGAAATGCTTTTGCTGCAGCCGTCTTCTGGTCAGGAGGTGGCCCTGCATGCTACCGCTGCCACACGCCATCCCCACAGAGTTCGTGTCCATGCCTCGCTTGACACAGGTGCGTCAGAAAACTGGACCCAAGCGCAAACCAGCGAGCTATCCAACGCGTGATGTGGAAGGCAACCAAGGCACCGGCGCTGGCGATCGCTGCAAATGGCATGTTGCGGCAGCAAAACGCACACTGCAGGCCTTGCCACCACCCATCTGTGAGCACACAGGCGCACTGATAGGGCGACGGGAAAGGGAATTCCTTGGCCACTTCAGGGTCGCCTACGAGGGGCTGTGCCTGGCTGCTCCGTACCAGCTCGCTGAGACGGCGATGCGACTGATGACACACGGTCGCAACAGTCTGGCGCGCCTTAAAATGGCGCTGCGTCCAGTGAGTGAGGGCGGCCCCAGCAGCTGCAACAACAACAGCGTCAACAGGGAGCTGGTGGTCGCCGCATGCCATGAGGCATTTCTTTGGGGCGCAGTGGCGCTGGGATGTGGCGCGCAGCCGGACGCTGACGTCACACTGCAGGCGAAATACCTGCAGTGTGCACGGGCGGCAGTGAGCACGTGCGGAAAAGCACCGGTCCCCGAGCTGCTGCGCGCCTATCTTTTCCTGGCGTGGCTGCATAAAGTGAACGTGGGCGGGAACTACTGCTGGTGAGCCTGGCTCGGTGCAGAGGTGTGCATGCGCTGCAGCTGCGCTCTGCCACTGAGAGCCACAAAGCTGCTGCTGCAGAGAGCTATGTAGCACCTGCGGGCACAATACTTTTGCATGCGTCCTTTGTTGTTAATGTGTTCCTTGAGTCCCACAAGCGCAAGCTGAGTTGTACGCTGTGAGCACTTGACGGGTCAAAACGGTTCACATGCGCATAGGCCTTTACCAGTCTAGCCTGCATCCTGTGCTGAGGCATTAATGTGCTGCTTTGGCGCTTGCCCTTATGTAGCTAGCGCCAATGCATAAGACAAAGCACACCGAGACCTGAGGGCAGTGCTTTGGTCCATTGCATCTGCCTGCCTTGCAGTGCACAGTGTGGAGATCTGACTGCTGCTGCATTTCTTTGAACTGGCATGCGCTGGCATGTGCTGCCTCTGCCCCTGCTGACGTAGGTTTTATGAGTACTACGCATGCGCCATGACAGTGGGACGCGCCATTGTCACGGCCTCTGAGGGCTACATCGACTTGCTAAGTGCCGAGGTCTGGGTGATGTGCGCGGTGAGCGCGTGTTGACGGGCTGCCCCACTGAGCTGAACAACTCTCGCTGTGTGTCGACGACGTTTTTACGAAGTGGCGCATGCAGCAGTACTGGTGGAGCTGGAAGTCGAAGCACTTCTGCGACCCATGTACGCGATGACCTGAACCACTCCTAATGCAGTGTGCAGGCCGCAGTGAGACCCTTGTATACTCTGGCTCACTGCGTCTCGCTCTTTGTCCTCTTGATGAGCAGGCCCTTCGGCTGACGCGCATGCTCGTGGATGCCTTCATGGAGGACAACAGCAAGGTCAAGGCACAAGTGCTGCTGAGGCTGGGGTGAGACTCTCCTTAAGGACTGGTACCTCTAACCTTTCCCTGTGGATTGGTACCTCTATTGTGTGCATGCCTCCTTGTCTTACTGCTCAACAAAATTGCTAGACACCGGAGCCTGCCTCGACTCGCGATGTGACTTGGAACGGCCGCACGTCAGTGCTCGTGCTGTGGGTCGTGCGGCTAGCTGGTAGTGCTGTGGCAGTCATGCAGTGCAGGCACGGCAGCATGCTTGCACCAGCCCCAGAAGCACCGCCTGTTCAGCACCATCACCGAAGTGAATGGTGCCGCTGCAGCTCACAGCGGCCACTGCTCACACCTTGCCGCTGACCCTGCAACAGACACACCACCGCGAGTGCAGAGCTGTTCGAAGTCCACCCCGCCAAGATCCTGCTAGCCTTCGCCCCGCATATTGAAGGGCTGCCAGAATACGAGGCACCACCAGCCGCTCTGGTTGCGGGCCCTCTCACAAAGGGCGTAAGCTCCACTCCCATCACTATTCAGGCACGTTCGAATTGCCCTGGAAGCGCTTGCGTGGTGCCAGCGCAAATGTGGCGGCGGCCAATGTGGTGCCAAACCTGGGGCACCCGTGCTATTGGGTAACACAGCCAGATGTTAACACAGCCTGTCCTGTGCTAAGCATGCGTGCACGCCTTTGCTGTCAGCACAGCTGACCATTATTGGCTAACCTGCATGTACTTATGGTGCAGTTGCACCGGCTTGCCGGGCGGGTGGTGATGGCGGAAGGCCTGGCCAATCTGACAGCCGAGAGTGTGGTCAACCCTGACACGGTTTTGGAGACAGTAACGTGGGCACGCACCTGCCTGGCGCCCACGGTACATGTGCTGGATCTGCGTGTCATGCAGGTGCGAGCACACAAACGCATTGCAAGTCCCGGCCGCCATGTATGGTCGCACCTCGCGTGGTACCCCGGTGCATTGCCACAGGATGGACAGGATGCTGCTGTCGTGGTGGTTAGCGAAGTGCTGCCCGTGCTTGAGTAGCGGCAGTGGTGTTTGGTGTTTGCGGGTAGCAGCGCAGTCTCTTTCACCTCCAAGTGCTGAGCGTAAGCACACTGTCACACTTGCTGTGGCGCTGTGCCTCTCATCTTCAAGTGCTGAGCGTTGGCGTCCTGCCACAATTGCGCGCCCCCCACCGCACATTCGATAGCTGATGCAGCTGGTGAATGCCGAGGGACCCAGCAGCAGCCTTGAGCAGGCGCGGAAGGTTGGAGCGCCGCTACAGCGCATTGTCGAGCAGCTGCTGAGCCACCTGGGTTCCGAATTTATGCGGCGCACTGGCAATTTGCAGCTGTCAATTGCACATATGGCAGCTGTGCTGCGGCTGCTGGCGCGCCATGAGGTGGGTGCTGACCTATTGATCGAAAAGGCATCCGTGGGTTGGAACGCACGATGCAGCGGTGGCACGCATGCTGCAGCGCTGCAAGGGTGTATGCATGGTAGGTCATGGTAGCATCTAGTGTGCATGCAAACTTGCTTCTATGCTAGCTTTTTTGCTGCACTTGCTGGCATGGCACCGTCGCCCGCGTGCACAGCAGGCAAAAGTGGCTCGTGTACCGCAGCATCCAGAAACGCGGTAGCGCTGCAGATGGAGCCCTGGCCGCTGCCCCAACACTGCTACTAGTGTTCAACAAGAAGGCATTTGGTGCCTGCTGGCCGCTCGAATGGTTGTGCTCCGGTTTTTTCTTCCGCGCCTCAGTCGCTCAGCCACAACACACTCCTGCCTTCCTGTTGCATGCAGGAAACTGCTCTGGAGATGGTGCGGATTGCTGCACGGATCGTTAATGAGGCACCGGGTGTTTTTCTGTCCAGCTTTGCCAGGCACTCCATGCATTGGCAAGTGCCGCTCAGGCCACCTTGATACTGTGCTTCCTCAGTGCCACTGATGCGGATGCCACATTATGGCAGCGCCCCCATGCAGGGTGTCATTTGCTGAGTTGTGTTGCAGCGCAGTGTCAGCGTCCGGCGACGGTCTGCAGTGTAGCGGCAGTGGAGCGAGTTGTGCATCACTCAGTGCATCACTGTGCAGAGCAGGACGTATGTATGGTCTGGCTCGTGTGGCGCTGAGCCTAAAGGGGATCATGCCCGTACTCGCGTGCAATTTCTGCTGCTCTGGCAGATGAATGCTGCAACCGCCCAATGCTTACATTACTGACTTGCGCACTGCGCTGTGTGCGTACTGGTGTCCTATATGCTGCTGAGCGCTGCAGGGCAGCAGCGCTGCTGCTCAGTGCGGGCTTGACCCAGGAGTACCATTCCGTGGCACACACAATCAACTCGCTGCACCTCACTGGTGGAAACGACCGCCTGCCGAATCAGGACGAGGACATGGCACAGCTGTGCTGCTGCAGGTGCGCTCTCGGCAGAGCAAGTCTTTCGGCATTCTTGCTGTGCAAAGCCCATAATGGTGTAGCCTGATCAGGTGGCTCGGCGAGACCTCTTAGCAGGCAGTACACTGTGACAGTGAATTGGCAGTACAAATTCTGGTGCACTACTGGCCCTTGCAACGGTTCTGCAGCAGTGCAACCACGCACCTCTTTAATCAAGCTTTCACCATTTGTGAGTGACTCACAGTACTTGCACCTCCGTCACCGCCCATTCTCTCGCACGTGCCCAGCCACTTTCGCTGCGCCGCGGTCCATAAAATTGTGGCAACAAATGCCAAGCAGGGGGTAGGTCACATCTTTGTGCGGCAAACATTATTGCACCTCCGGAGCTTACCCCTGCCCAGCCTCGACCCAACTGCACCATTGTCCACATCTTCCATTGGTGGCTCCAAGCTGGTGCTGTTCACGGCCGAATCTGGCATGCTCAGCGTGAATACATATGCACAGCACCAGCAGCATGAGCTCTGCCAACCGCAGCATGGCGCAGCCCTGCGCATCCCCGGCAGAGGCCCACCTGCAGCAGCCATGGATGCGCCCATGGCATGTGTCTCAGGTAGTAGCTCGTATGGACCGTCCCTTCTGAGTGCTGAGCTCCTAGCTTACTCCTCCCCTAGTGTGCCGGCTGACATTGAATGCTGGCAGCCACATTCGTCCATGCCACTATCCATGGACTTGCAGGAGCTGGTGCCTGTGCGCAATGTTGTACGCGTGCATGCCAGGCACGATTCTCTAGTCTCCGTAGAACTCGGCGCCCGCAACTGGGAGATGCTGGAGGAGACGGCCGATTTCGGCGTGTCTGTAGTCCTGGGCTCACATGCACACATGGAACACGGGCTTGCGCAGGTGCCGCTGACCGGCTCAGCAACGGCAGCAGTGTGCATGTGCCAAGCCGGCCAGCAATGCCTCCTCGACGACCTAGTTGCAGATCCTGGCGTGGGAGACCAGGAGCTGCTGGCGAAGCTGGCCACTGACTTGAATGAAGACGCTCTTCTGGATCTGGCTGGTGCGTCTCTTGGAGCTGGGTGGTCACTGTGAGAGGATACGGTGCCTACCGGATCAGGGGCTTGCCCGGTTGTCCCCTCCGCATCACACACGCACACATGATTGGTCTTGCTGTAAATGATTCCAGAGTCGCTTATCACCGATCGTTGTTCTTGGTGGCTGCGTCGTTGCCTTCTTTGTCGCTGCATTTTGCATTAGCATTCAGTTTAGTGCAGAAATTATTCCGTGTTCTTGCCTCACGTTGGCATTCTTTGAATACAGCCAGCTCAGATTTGCTGATGTATCCTCCCTCTCCGACATTGAATTTCCCCCTTCAGCCGCCCTCCATTACCGCCTAGACACCAGTAGGCTACAGCCCAACCCCCGTTCTTGCAGTCCTGGCACAACCATCTGCTTAGCTATGGTGCTGGCACATCATGAAGTCCCGTGAAACCCCCGCAGCGGCCCCTGTGCCCTGTCAGCGACTCCGCATGAGCCCCGCATACCCTTTCAATGCGAAGGGACATGCGACGGCCATAGTGCTGGCATATTAGCACATGCGTACCCCTCGGGGGACATTGGGACGGATATGTGTCCATAGTTTGTGCCGCAGGACCGTACTGGTGCAGATGAAATTCAGTGGTGCTATTGTTGTTTGCTGACAGAGTCATCCCGTCAGGCGGTAAACTGCACCGAACGTAGTCAAGCCCAAGCTCTTCCTCCGCACTGACCTTTGCGCGCGTGCGCGGGAGTTGCATCAGGTGTTGTGGGAGGCACAGTTGGGGCGGACTACATGTGGTGGCACCAGCGGACGCAAATGGGACATTATCAGGATTGTAGGTTGTTCCTGAAGGAAGCGTACTTCTCACGCGACCAGCCCGACCAGCCACCGCAGCCGTCCCCGCCATGCTTGCTGACTGCAGTGTGATCTATTGGTTGGAAGGCCATTGCAATGAGGCAGCAGTTCTCACGTGTGTACCCCACGCGCACATCTTTCCTTTCGAGCGACAGTTAACAGTCCCCCTCGTTGGTCAACGGTATGTCACTGTAGGCACACCCGCCACCCTGCTCGCGATACATGTTGGCAACGTCCTCGAATGTGATAACGCACACCAACCTTCGAGCCTCACGGGCGGGCAGTTTGCAATGAGCAGTTGCATTTGCCACCAACCTTTTGAATGCCCCTCTCCAGGTTGAATCATTTTGCTTTACTCTTTTGCACATGCATTCCTTGCAGATAGTTCTACTGTCCTTGTAGAACCAATGCTGCACTTTCCATACGCTGCAGTCATTACAGAGAGTCAGCATGACACTACCTTCCTCTATTTGCTGCAGGGGCTTTGGTCCTCTTAGCCTGTTTATGGATGTGGAGAGTGCTGCACGCACGTTGGCCTCCACAGTGGCGGTGTCCATGCTGTCGGTGTGGGTGGCGGCGTAATATGCCTTAGCCCTTGTCCAGCCGGCGCGCACGTTGAATTCTAGTACGCAGAGAGCGCTGTTGTCAACAAGGTAGTCCATGTCAGGATTTAGCCTCTCTATGCTGGCCTGCCAGTCACACATGGGCGTAAAATTCACAGGGAACCCGCTGTACACGCAGCGGTCGGTCTGGGTGCGACAGGTGCCATCAAATATGGTAGCAACTAGTTAGTGCATTCTGGTTCATGCCGCGCTGCTTGGACCGCTGTTTGGAAGCCGCGACGAGACCATGGATGAACCCCTTGCGTGTATTCATACGCACTGGGTATTTCAGTGCAGCGCACCCCTTGCAACAGGATTGCAGCCCATCCTTGTTTGACTTGTTCCTACTGAAGGAGCCACGGGGTAACGTTTCATGTTTTGACACTGGCCACACCACTTCGTGTCTGCACACGTCAAGGCCGTCACGCCAAGCACGTCACGTATGCCAATGGCGGCTCCATCTGCGTTGACCTGACGTTTGCCCAGTACCGACATCTAAATGCTCTACTGTGTGTGTGACTCACTGGCTGTTGATACCTGCAGTCCACATTATTTACGTGCTTGTTCAGACGCGGTTCCGCTATGCGTCATCATACCATGTGGCGCCGCGGCCGCTGACACCTGCCCCCCCACCTGCCGCAGCCATGATTATGGCCACCCTTCTTGCACCGTCTACATGTATTCTGTGTGCTAAATATGGGCACATAATGCTGTTGCCGCTGCTGCTTCCGGGTGGTGCTGCCGTAGCTGCTGGTGTGCTGCTGCTGCGGTGCGAAGAGGTTGCTGGTGCTGCTGGTGTTGCTGCACCTCCAACTGGCCTTTAACTGCACAGCCGCTTTCGAGCCACAGCATTCCACACCTTCTGAGTGTTATGATTGAAGAATAACCTTCCCGTCCACCTGCTGGTGCCCCTGAACTGCTCTTCCACCGCCGCATGCTCTCAGCTGCTGCACTCCGAGAAAAGACGCAAGCACTACAAGTTGGTGTACTTTAGAGCGACGTAGGGGCATACATATGACAACCAAGCAGCAGTGTAGAGTGTTTTACTAGAGTGTTGATGTGCCCCTGAATATTCACGGCACAGTGCGTGCCACCGCCCGCGTGCTGCTGGGGGTGGCGGACTGCGCATTGCTATAATGCGGGGAGGTGGCGGAGGGAGGTGGCAGGCTGGCGTGGAGGCCTGCAAGCATTGCAACAGTCTGCGCGCCGGTAAATGGGTGCGGGTGTGACGCCGGCAACCATCTGAGGGGGCGGCGCGGCACTGGCGCGCCGCGGGTGTGCACGAGCCGAACTTGTGGCTTTTCAGGTGGTGGATGTTGGCACAGTGTAGGGTAGTGTATATGGTGCCTGCAACTGTGCAAGGGGCGGCACGACACTGTCTCGTGGTCATGTCATGCAAAAGGTGAAGGTGCACCAGTGGCGTGCCCAGAGGTGGACAGGGTGTGTGTGAAGCCGGCAACAGTTGCAGGGGTGGGGGCGGCGCAGCACTGGTGCACCATATTGCACGCGATGACAACCAAGCAGCAATAACTATATAATTTTACTGGGGTGTTTATATGCCACTGAGTCTTCACGGCACAGTGCGTGCCACCGCCCGCTCGCTACTGAAGGTGGCGGACTGCGCACTGCTATCATGCAGGGGGGAGGTGGACGCGGAGGTGGCAGGCTGGCGCGGAGGCCTGCAAGTATTGCAACCATCTGCGCGCCGGTAGATGGGTGTGGGTTTGATGCCGGCAACCGTTGGAGGGGGCAGCACGGCACTGGTGCGCCGTGTTGCACGCGCTAAAGTTGTAGCTTTCCAGGTGGTGGATGTTGGCACTGTGTGGGGTAGTGTACATGGTGCCTGCGTGCCGTGCAAGGGGTGAAGGCTCACCAGTGGTGCCGTGCCCAGATGTGGACAGGGTGTGTGTGAAGCCGGCAACATTTACAGGGGGTGGGGGCAGCGCAGCACTGGTGCACCGTATTGCACAAGCTAATGTTGTAGCTTTCCAGGTGAAGGATGTTGGCACTGTGTGAAGGCACCGTATTGCATGCGCTTATGCTGTGGATTTCCAGTTGGTGTATGTTGGCACTGTGTGGGGTATGCCTGCAACCGTGCAAGCGGAGGCGCGGCACTGTCCTGCTGCGGTCACGCGCAAACGGGAAAGGCGAACCAGTGCTGCCGTGTCCAGACCTATGATGTAAGGTGGCGCTGTATTAGTGTGAAAATTGCGTGGAGTGGCGACCGCGTAGGGGGCCACCAATGTCAATGGCGCATGCAAGCACTACACATCTGCCTGGAGTCAATCAGGGACATATCGTCAGGTCATGTCCTGTGTGTGTGCACATGGTCCCCATGTATCAGCAGCTGTTGATTCTCAGGGTGGTAGGGGACGTGTGTGGGATCGTAGTTGGCCCTGAAGAACACATGCTTCTCACGCGACCACCCAGCACAGCCGATGCTCTCCAAAATGCTGTGTGCTGTGTGATCCGCTGACTGGAACTCTTTTGCAATCAAGCAGCAGTTGTCACGAGTGTACCCGATATGCACGTCGCGTCTCTCGAGCGACACTTTCCAGTTGCCTTCTGTGGTCAACGAGATGCCACTATAAAAGCATGCACCGCACTGCTTGCTGTACATGTCGACGACGTCCTCGAATGTGATCTCACACACCAACCCACGAGCCTCACGGGTCGGCACTTTGCAATTATGAGTCGCGTGGCTCACCAACCTCTTGAACGCTCCTCGCCATGTGGCGCAATATAAACTTATTGCGGTCGCTCATGCATGCCTTGCAAGTCGTGCCCGCACCGTAGTAGAAGTGACTGTGGTTTTTCCACCTGCAGCAGACACTACAGAGAGTCAGAGTGACCCACCACTCCTTCTTGTGCTGCATGCGTGCATAGGGTGTGCGTTTCGTGGGCTTGGAGAGCGCTTCTCGCACATTGACCTCCACAGTGGCGGTGTCTACGCTGTCGGTGTGTGTGGCTGCGTACTTCGCCTTTGCTGCAGTCCAGCCAGCGGTAACGTTGAATTCAAGCGCGCAAAGAGCGCTGTTGACAACCAGGTAGTCATCGTTGTCATCTAGCCTCTCTATGCTGGCCTGCCAATCAGACATCATCGTGAAGTACACAGGGAGCCCGCTGTGTATGCATCGATCACCCTGCTTCACCATGGAGGCGACACTGAGCAGGTGACCCTGTGGCAGCAGCTGTGCAGACAGAGTGGGCTGTTGCAGGGTGGCGATGTGGGCCTGCTCCTTGGCAGTATCTGCAATGCGCTTTGCAGTGCGCTTATCTTCTGCACGTTGCTCCCTCGCCGCCTCCATGTACGCCATATATGCCAACGCACGCTCCTGTTCTGCACGCGCCTCCCTCGCTGCCTCCATATCCGCCATGCCATGTAAGCCCTCCAAAGCACTGGTGTCGCACCCATGTGCCAACTTATCGGATCCGATGTGACTCTTAACATTCTCCGGCTCCGTGCAGTCCATGTCATCATCTGGCATGTCGTGGGCGGGAAGCAAAGCGGCCGACGCGTACTCAGCACAATGCCCTTTACAATAGTACTCACCAGCCCGCTGTGGTATAGCAAGTCGGCCCTGGGCTATTCGGATGGTGATCCACCCTTTTGGCTCAGTGGTCGGCCTGTTACCAC
>JAULBY010043476.1:0-13022 GCA_032358315.1 Ophiocytium majus
TAACACAAACGGGCGGGCACTAGGATGGAGTTCTTCTTGTAGAACAAAAAATTAGTGTATAGTAAAGCACACTTGCCACTTAATACATAAATGCGGAGTTTTCTGCAGACACCTTCCGCGGGTTACTTAGAAGGTTCGAAACTTCTAGGATTAAGTGTGCTTTACTAGACGCATTTTATTAAGTGCGTATAGAATGAATAAATAATAGATGAAACATTTAATCCCAGACTACTTTAACTTTCTTATACCTGTTGCTATACAGGATCCTGTCCGAATTGGTAACAATGAAGATGGTGGCTACTTGGTTCCTCAAGCGATCATTGATCGCAGCGAAGGACTGCTAGGATTAGGCCTAGGAGACAACTATACTTTTGAAGAAGATTATAGAAAGCTCAAACCTACAGCGCCTATTCATCTGTATGATGGCACGGTCAACGGTGAGTCTTGGCCAGAGCCTAAACGTAGCAAGTACATTGAGTTCTTTAACGATGCAGTGCATCATCGTCAAAATATTGGCAAGAATAATATTGTGTCTGCATTGGATCAACTTGGTGTAAAAAATATTTTACTCAAAGCTGATATTGAGTATGGTGAATACGAAATCATTGACGATCTTTGGGCTAATGCTGATCGTATCATTGCTATTGTAATGGAATTTCATGGTTGCTATAAAGGCAGTGACCAGTTTAAACAGGCAGTTGATAAGTTTAAAGAGCTGTACGAGGTAGTACATATTCACGGTAACAATCACACAGGCATGCGAGATGGAATTCACAACTGTATGGAATTAACTTTTGTTCGTCGTGATTTTGTAACAGATTTTACTCCACGTTATGATTATTATTTGCCAGGTTTAGATTTTAGTAACAGGCCCGGACAAGAAGACGATTACGGATATTTCTCAGTACCTACAACAAATTAGTTTTCAGGAGAAGAAGCATCAATGGTGATGCAGTGGACTGTAAATCCGCCGCCTACGGCATGACTGGTTCGATCCCAGTATTCTCCACCAAGTTTCAAGGAGTGGTAGTTCAGTTGGTTAGAATATCGGCCTGTCACGCCGAGGGTCGCGGGTTCGAGTCCCGTCTACTCCGCCAAGTTTTAGATGCACCCTTCGTCTATCGGTTAGGACACGCCCCTTTCACGGGCGGAAGAGGAGTTCGATTCTCCTAGGGTGTACCAATTTATAGGAGAGCTGGCCGAGCGGTCGAAGGCACCCGCCTACTAAGCGGGCATGGGTCTTAACAACTCATCTGGGGTTCGAATCCCTAGCTCTCCGCCAAATCCTTAGCGGGATTCGTATAATGGTATTACTCCAGCCTTCCAAGCTGAGAACGAGGGTTCGATTCCCTTATCCCGCTCCACGTATTACTCCCTAGTTCATGTTGGCAGAACATCGGTCTCCAAAACCGAAGAGCGCGGATCGTCACCGTGGGGGGTAGCCAAACAACAGTGCGGTGGCAGAGTGGCCCAATGCAAGGGACTGCAAATCCCTAAAACCGTCAGTTCAAATCTGACCCGCACTTCCAATATACCCCGGTGGCGCAAGTGGTAGACGCACTCTCCTTAAAAGGGAGCTGTTGAAGGTTCGAAACCTTCCCGGGGTACCATTAATAATAAGACGTCCGACTTAGTCGACAACCATTACTTAACGCGACGCATTATCTTGTCAAATTGTCTACGTTGTTCTCGATTGACCGGCATCAGTGGTTTAAGTTGTTCCAGGTCCTGACTTACTGCATCTCTTCCGCGAGCTTTTATAGCTGCTTGCATTGGCGCAAGATCATCCGGCTTCTGTCCTTTTGGTTGCCAGGCAGGCACGGGTCTACGGAATAAAGGTGCTTTAGGCCTCATGGCTGGGGACAAGACTGTTTCAACTCTAACAGTGTTATCTGCGGTGCGGGTGACATATATTGATATCCGTGTATTGGTGTCTTGGAAATACGCACCGCGCCCCACAGGAATAGTAGGCAAAACATCCGGTAACGAGCACATGTAAGTTATTATAGCTGTAAATGTTTGTAAAGGAATATTACGCTCTGCTCGACTTACTACCGCATGAGAGTCAATTTCTACTTTCCAGGGACCTGATGGAAAAGAAGTTAGAATGCTGTGATGGGCTTCATTTAGAATTTCGTGGACTTTCATAGAAATATTTATGGCAATGTAGCCTAACTCATACGCAGTAACTTGCTGAGTCAAATTCAGTCATTATCACCAGATTGACAAGGTTTACCAATAGTAGTACAATAGCATATTAACATTAAGAAAGGAGCACACTATGCCAGCAGTATTTTTAGTATCAGACACGCACTTTGGTCACGCAGGTGTGTGCCGATTTACTCGTCCCGACGATCCTACGGTCAAGTTACGCCCTTGGGACGATCCTGAAGAGATGGACGAAGAGATGGTCCGTCGCTGGAATGAACGTGTTCGGCCCAACGACAAAGTCTATCACTTGGGTGACGTGGTTATCAACCGTCGAGCACTACCTATCTTGGATAGACTCAACGGTGACAAGGTTCTTATTCGTGGTAACCATGACATTTTTAAAGACGAGGACTACGCAAAGTATTTTCGTAGTCTGCGTGGATATCATGTCATGAACGGAATGATTCTTAGTCACATTCCTATCCATCCAGAAAGTCTTGGTCGGTTTGGTGTAAACATTCACGGACATTTACACGCTAGTCGTGTTATGGTTCCACTTGCAACCAGCGGTGTTCTTGATCGAATCGATACCAGATACCATTGTGTGTGCGTTGAACAGACCGACTTTGCTCCAATTCTGTTTGAAGATGTTATTAAACGGATTGAGGCCGAAGGCGGAGTGGTTGGTTTTCAAAACGGTAATGGTCCTGCTATGTAGTTGACTTACATAGCAGGATTGTGTTATAATGTATTTTTACAGGAGATTCCATGAAACCCAGAATTGAAAGTCGTAGTAGCCAAATTGATACTGAACGTTGTGTTGACCATTGTGGTGGTCGTTACGATTTAGTGGTTGCAGGGGCGCAACGGTTACGTGAACTTAAACGTCAACATCGAGAAGACAACACTCGATACATTACTGCAATTGACGCATTACTAGAAGTACAAGCTGGACATTTAAATGTAATTGATTACATGGCAAAGGTGAAATAACATGGCAAAACCACAACAAACATCAAGCGAACTATCACGAACCTTGGCAGGACAACTGTCCAAGAGCGAAAAACGATCTAATGCTAGTCGTAGCATCATGGCTGCTAAACAACATACCAAGGCCATTAACAAAGCCTTCAAGCAACAACAACGCATGAAATAACATACCGTGATCTATTTTATATACATCTTATTGGTCCCTGTTAGTTTGGCACTGACTTTGTTGGCCATTGCCATTGCACCAATATTGCCGGCATTTGCCAAGGATCGTATAGGGCCAGCCGACAATGGTTCTCGGCAAGAAGTCGGTCCGTGGCTACCGTCCTGGTTGTCATGGTTTCAAACGCCAGACAATAACTTGTACGGCGATGCGACTTTTATCAGTCACAATGGTAAAAGTTATTGGAGTCAAGTAAAGTGGTTATGGCGTAATCCAGCATATAGTTTTGGCCTTCAATATTTGTCGGCTCCGTTTCAAACTACTCAAAGTGGTGATCCTACAATTCGTGACAATGACCATGCTCGTGCTGGCTGGCTTAAAGTACATGCAAATGATTTGTTTCAAATTGTTTGGATACAACCCATTGGATTCCAGCGTTGTTTATATGTGAACTTGGGATGGAACATTCGTGCTTTGATTGATCCGGCAGTAAATCCAAAACCTAATCCATACGAGGCAACCTTTGTTTTTTCTCCACGCATCAGCGGATTCAGATAAATTACATAACAAGGAGATAGTATGGCCAAGTCATTACAACGCAAAAAACCAGGATACACCAAAGCAGGTGTAGCCAAGATTGTTAGTTTAAGTTCTAAGCAACTAGTAGAATTACTAGACCGCACACAAAAGGCCAAAATTAAAGCCAAAATTAATCGCCGATTAAATGACTTAGGGTATGTACCAGTAGTGGTCGAAGAAGTTGTAGAAGTAATCGCAGAATAACCCATGCAAGTATCGCCCCTTTAGTTAAATGGCATAACACTTGACTTGTAATCATGAATTGTTGGTTCGATTCCATCAAGGGGCACCACAAATAATATGGCAACTAAAAAACAAAACATAGATCCAGGTCGCCCAGTTAGCAGGCCAATGGCACCGCCGCCCAAGGACACTAACTGGGGTAAGACATTAACCAAACCCGAGTGGAAAAAGTTAATGAAACGACTTGATACACTTAAAAAGGAAAGAGAAATGTCCAAGCTATCAGATACACTAGCACGAGCATTAGCAAAGAAACAAGGAAAAACTCACGTTGAAAACGACGAGGCACCTACAGTAGAAAAGAAAGCCAAAGTTAAACCTACTGCGCCACAAGGCAAAAAGCCACCGACTAGATCAGCTGGCCGAGGCCGATAACATAGTCACATGGCATTGACAATAAATCGCCTGTCTGAAAATGATATCCCGGGCATGCATCACGAAATACGTAACAGCCACGGGCAGTTAAAAGAACTGGGCTGGGTGGAGAATGCGTATTACTCCGATTTTAGAAATCACTACCGACAGATTATGACCATGGACGATCTTATGGTATTTGTAATCAGAGTCGACGCCGAAGTAGCCGGAGTAGTTGAAGTAGAAGTCAGAAATGATAGTTACTTTATTGGCTATTGGTTAGGAGTAAGATTCCGCAAAAAAGGTATCATGACTCGCTGTGTAGCCGATATAATCAAACACGATTTACCCGAAAATAAAACTCTCACAGCTAGAACACCAATTGGCAATACTCGTAGTGCAGGAGTATTACAACGTCTTAAATTTATTAATACTCATCAAGATTCTGAGTGGTTGTATTTTTCTCGGGCTAAATAATTCTTGCAACGCCGGGTTTTTCCGACGTCGGCACTCAAACTGACGCTTGACATAGTGATGTCTTTACTGTTATAATATAACATAACGCCGGGCCGTAAGTGGCATTCTGTCACAAGCTCTTAAGTTAATCAATTTAGGAGAAAATTAATGAAGTTTTTAGAAAATCATCCAAGAACCTTGGTCAAGGTAATTTCTTGGCGTGTGTTACTCACGATTAGTCATTTTATCAATGGATTTATAGTAACAGGTAGTATTGTAGCAGGTTTAAAAATTGCCGGCTGGTCGGCAGTGTTAAACAGCATTCTGTATTGGATACATGAACGAGTTTGGAATTGGCTCCAATGGAATCGTAAGCCCAAAGACGGCTTATTCTTTTTAGACGGGCATCCTAGAACTACAACCAAAATGGTTACTTGGCGCTTGGTTGTTAACTTTAGCAACTTCTTTATCCCTTACTTTATAACTGGTAGTTGGGGACAAGCAGGAGCATTCTTTACCATTGCAGTCATTGTAAACATGGCCTTGTTCTATGGACACGAGCGCATTTGGAATCGTATTCGTTGGGGCAAGCGGGCCGCTGAATGACCTACCTGTATCATAACAAAGGGGTTTACCGTGCAAACGGTAAGCCTTTCTTTAACAAACTAGAAGCCATCATGGAAGTAAATCAACATGGTGGACATATTGAATGGGACTACCACGATGCTATATTTGGTGGTGCCAAGTGGGATCAAGAACCTCCTGTTGAATTAAAAGAGTTATATCGTCAACGAGCATTGCAACTACGAGAAGCATACGATCACCTGGTGTTGTTCTATTCAGGCGGTGTTGATTCGTGGAATATACTCAAAGTCTTTATTGATAACAATATTAAACTAGACGAAATCTATATCTTTGGCGCATTCGAAGCTGAAGAAAAAATGTATGGTACGCTAGGACTAGACACCACTCCAGGGTATTACACTCGAGAGATACAACAAAGCCTCCCGTTAGTTAAAAAGTTAGCAGAAGAAAAGAAGATCAAAGTCAATGTGTTTGACTGGACTCGTCACATACTCGCAGCTGCCAATGATCCAGATTGGTTCTGGTCAGCAGGTGTGCGATTTGATCCTACTTGTATGGTGCGTAGTAAGTTTCATAAGATATTCCGCGAGCACAACGATCTATTACACCGAGGGCAGAAGGTTGGATTTGTTTACGGAGTAGACAAGCCTCGCCTGCTTAGAGACGACACTAACATTTACTTTGCTTTCTTAGATGTTATTATGACCACGGGCACACTACCCACCAATGACATTCTTGGTGAGTATTGGGAGAATGACGAATATTTCTACTGGACCCCTAACATGCCTGAATTAGCTGTGAAACAAAGTCATGAAGTAGTACGTTGGTTAAAGGCCACCGGTCAGATTAACTTAATCAAACACATGAATAACATTGCCAGCTTTCATGATGAAGCCTACTACAGAGAAGTCAATCGTAGTATCTATCCTGATTGGGATATTAATACTTGGCAAATTAAAAAACCAACCAAGGCAGTTTGGAACGAACTAAGCCGTTGGTTTATTGAAGGTGAGTTTGAAGCCAAAATCAAATGGGTAGCAAGCCTAGTAGAACTAGAACGTTTATGTGGCAAGCAGTGGTTTAACAAGGGCACAGTCGAAGAAGGACTCAAAGGGCATATAAGTCCTTTATATAAAATTGCAAATTATTAAGGAAAAAACATGAGCAAAATAGACAAATCAGCAACATATCATCTTGAAGTGTATGATGATGAAATCCCTAAAGATTTAGAAAATCGTGTCACTACATTTTTGTTAGACAGCGAATGGTTAGTGAATTTTTATGATCCTCCACATAGCTCGTATAATTTTAGGAATGATATCTTTATTACTAAACGTGAATTACCTAGCCAACCGAGATTACCATTGGCATGGAATGAAACAAGTTTAGCTGAGCGGGCACCTGTAATAAACGAATTATGGTCTGTGCTCAATAACATTTTAGGAAATCAATACACGATAAAAGGCGTTCCAGAAGGTATGGACTATGCGCCAGGTGTTAGTCCAGTATCAAGCATTCCGCACGGTGACGGAACTCCTGGCAAACCTAACTCGGGTTGGCGTGTGTATGGCAGTGGCAATGAAAGAGAACTTCGCGCTAGAACAAAAAGCATACATCGCGATAATCCGTGGGTTGATCAAGATCAATATTATAATTTGGTTTATTTTGCAAGCACAGAATGGCATCCACAGTATTATGGAGAAACATTGTTTCACGGCAACGAATCCACCACCGGAGATTATACCGGTAAATTTGACAAAGATCAACTTAGAGATTTCCCAATCGGCGAGGTCGAAAATGTAGTGGCTCCTAAAGCCGGAAGATTTATGCTATATGATGCTAGATATTTGCATCAAGTTAAACCCAGTGCTCGATATGCACCCCCTATTATGGGTGTTGTTTTTAGACTACAAAAAACGAGTTGACCAGAAATTCGCCATTTGCTATAATAGTTGTATAGTGAATAAAAAGGAGCAGAAAATGGCAACAGAAATCAACAATATCATTCAAGTTAATACAATCGTAAACGAAGCCAAATTGGCCGCACGTGAAGCCGCTGAAAAGTTCTTCCAAGAGAAGCTAGGTGGCGTGGATCAATACTCATGTGGTTTTGCCTGGGTAGACATCTACGGTGTCAAAGGCAATACCAAATTGGGTAAGGCATTCAAGGCCGCAGGAGTTCGCAAGAGCTACACAGGCAGTTACCAGATTTGGAATCCAGCAGGCCTTGGTGTTCAAAACATTGACACTCTCGAAGCAGGTGCAGAGGCAGCTGCCAAAGTGTTTGAGAAATATGGTTTCCGTGCTTATGCCGGATCACGTTTAGATTAAGGAGTCAACAATGTCAAACCCAATCATCCGTAGTAGTTTATTTGTAACACCCAAGGACTTTGCTGACTTAGATCGAATGATCCGTAACATTGGCACTGCCGAAGAACAGCGTCTAGTTTACTTGGGTAGTATGATGGCACTTAACTTGGCTCACAAGTTGGTAGAAGAACAAAAGGAACTAGCATGAACTTAGATCAAGCCCTAGCCCAAATCATCTCTTATAGTGTGGCCAATGGTTTAGAAAGCCTAAGTGCTGTAGAACGTATGGTCAAACAATTCAAAACATTGACATCCGAACAGCAAGAAGCCGTAACCGTTTTTATGGCGGAGACCAAGGTTGACGCATAATAGTATCTGTCGTACAATGTAGTTTAGTAGTTAATTTTAATCACGTTAAGGAACACAGCCCATGTCAGAAACAAGACAAATTACTTCGAGCCAAGCTCGTCGTTCATTGCTAAAAGCATTCAAGAAGCAACGCCCGGTATTCTTATGGGGTCCTCCTGGTATTGGTAAGTCAGAGTTGGTTGCAGACTTAACCGAAGAACTCGGCGGCCACATGATTGACCTTCGTTTGGGGCAAATGGAGCCCACAGACATTCGTGGTATTCCGTTTTATAACAAAGACAATGGCAAGATGGATTGGGCAGAACCAATTGACTTGCCTACTGAAGAACTAGCCGCAGAGTATCCTATTGTAGTGTTGTTCTTAGATGAGTTGAATGGCGCAGCGCCGAGTGTACAAGCGGCGGCGTATCAACTAATTCTTAACCGTCGTATTGGTAAGTATCACTTGCCGCCCAATGTAGTAATTGTTGCCGCAGGTAATCGTGAAAGCGATAAAGGTGTTACATATCGTATGCCTACGCCACTTGCTAATCGTTTTGTACACCAGGAAATGAAGTGTGACTTTGCATCATGGCAGGAGTGGGCTGTTAACCATAACATCCACAAAGACGTGGTAGGTTACTTGAGTTTTGCTAAACAAGACTTGTACGACTTTGATCCTAAATCAGCAAGTCGTGCCTTTGCTACACCACGTTCATGGACATTCGTAAGCGAATTCTTAGACGATGAAACAGGTGATGATGACACTATCATGAACTTGATTGCCGGTACTGTAGGCGAGGGCCTGGCTGTTAAGTTTATGGCGCATCGTAAGGTTGCAGGTCGCATGCCTAATCCAGCAGACATCTTGGCAGGTAAGGTTAAAGAACTAGAAGTCAAAGAAGTAAGTGCTATGTATAGTTTGGTAATCTCCATGTGCTACGAATTGAAAGCAGCAGTAGAAGCCAAGATTGCCGACAAAGAATTCCATGCAATGGCCGATAACTTCTTTGGTTATATGATGGATAACTTTGAAACCGAGTTGGTTGTTATGGGTGCTAGAATTGCGCTTACCACATACAACTTACCGTTCCAGCCTACTAAACTCAAGAACTTTGACAAGTTCCATCAGAAGTATGGCAAGTATATCCTACAGGCCAGCGCCTAAGTCATTGGGGGGTGGTGCCTAAAAAACACAGGGCTGTGTTCGCACCGCCCTCCAACCTTTTATGAAATACTACTTACACGATACTCGAGAAAACAAGTACTTCAAGTACGGCGTACAAGTAAATGGTATGCTGGAGTTTCATGCGGCAAGGAATTGGTTCTCTCAAACCTATGGTGTTGGCGCTGATATTGGCCGTGATGATCCTATAAGTAATGAACATTGGGCATTTCATCTTGTTTATCAGGTTTACATGATCTATGTACAAGGTGATGACGAGTTGGCTTGGTTTAAACTAAAATACGGTGAAGAAGCATGAACTACTACTACGAGTTCCCTGAAGATGTTAGTGTATTAGGTAGGCCTGGTGGCGGATACTATGTTCAGCGTGGAATTCTTCCGGTTTACTTCAAAGGTAAAGCTGTAGATTACCACGAAGCCGCAATGATACATGCTACACGAGTTTGGTATGAACATAAAAACGGTTTTATTGAATTACTTAAAAACTTTAATGTTCGGACGGATTTAGAATCCAAGTCATTAGAATACAACGAACAAGAGTTCTTGTTGGTCAAATTGCGTGTTAGAGAGATATAACCCGGTGAACTACTACTACGAACTAGATACAAGAACCAACAAGTATAAAGAACAGCAATGGCAACTGTGGTGTATGCCTAACTGTAGTCCGGCCGAAGGTGGACACATGGACTTTGAAGTACACGATGACTTTGTAGCACAAAGCACCAGGGTTTGGTTAGAGAATGCCAACGGTGTTTACTTGATCAAGCCCACATGGATGGCACACAGATTTAGAGTAGACCCCGGCGAGTTCATGCTGATCAAGCTCAAGGCCAAGAACATTTATCGCACCTATGACCATACTTTCTGATCTACAACCATATCAACAAGAATTCTTAAAGAAGCTAGAAGCCATGGACTATAAAGCCGCAAAACGATTCCAACTTGTGCCGGGTATCATGAATCATGGTTCAGGCGAGCAAGGGTTAGGTACATATGGCTTGATGATTGAGGATTATGTTTGGTGGATGGACAACGAGCGCGATATACTTAACTGGATGGTTGACAACTTGCCGCAAGGTATCGAGCATCAACAGGGCATGTTTGTTTACTTGCCCACCGAAGATGATCGTATCTTGTTCTTGCTTAGGTGGGGTGGATAGTGAAAGTTGTTGAACTCCGGCGAGAAACGGCCATAGACAACTATCGTGCGCCCAACTGGTGGATTAACTTTACAGCAGATATTGTGCCTTATGACTACCGCAAACCCAGCAAAAATAGACTTCGAATAGCTGACTGGTTGCGAGATGTCAATAAAAAATTGCTCAACTATGGCGGCCAACTACAGCGTCAAAAGAATGACGACTACATCTTATACTTCCGTATCGATAGCAATTACACTTACTTTCTGCTAAAATATGAATTTACACCCAAAGAATCGGAATGGTGGGCATGATCAGAGTCAATGTCATGGAAGATGCGTTTAACCGTGCGTTTTGGAATGCCAAGCGTACCTTGCCTGTTGAAACATTAGAAACGCCCAGGCAGTACGGACAGCGGTGGCGTGAAGCGTTTAGGTGCAGGGTTGATCCTGATAGTCCGCTACAAACGAATTACTACATCTTTGATAACGATGCGGATTACACTTGGTTTATATTGAAATGGGGATAGCAGAAGTTAAGTTTACGGTCTACTCAGGTGAGGTCTATGACTCTGTTACAGAGTTGGCTCGTGCCAGTCCAGGCTGGCTGGAAATGTCGATCCTGGATATAGAAGCCTGGGCTGAGAATGATCCTATAGCCGAAATGACCGCACATTTTGATACAGAAGCACATGCCATGTTGTTTAGATTGAAAGCTGGCATATGATCATGCCCGGTGTAACTGTAAAAAAATCTGGTCAACACAAACGGGCCCATGCGCCTTGGCGGGCTTGGTGGGCTTGGCGACCAGTGCAGGTGCATGGTCGGTGGACTTGGTTGACAACTGTGTATCGTTATCGTATCAACAACTATGTGAACCATGATGATTGGCCAAAATATTGTTATGGTAATATTTTTGATGTGGTGCGAGATGAGTAAAGACGAATACTACGACAGCCCGGCGGCCAGACTAAACACCATCATAGGTGGCAATAGTGATCACTATATCCGCTTGCGTCGTTGCAAAGAGTCCTACGATCAACTAGCCGCGGCTGTGCCCGTTGGACAAGGATTCCTAACCTTCCACGACTTTGTGCGTGAATGGTATGGTATTGAAATGGAGTTTGATGGTGAGAATGTGTGCCTTGACTATACAATATTAAATGAGCAGAAGTATATGGTATTTGTCCTGAAGTTTAGTCATGAGTCTTAAACCTGGACATTGGAACAGCGAGTATCCTTCGGGCAAGTGGGAACACGATATTCCTGCGGCGTTTGCCAGCCTGGAGGAAATCTTGGCCTGGTGCCAGGAAGAATTTGAAGACTATGCTACATGTATGCGGTACGAAACCTACAACGACCGTTTGAAGTTTATATTTTATAGCAATCAAGACTATGTTGCGTTCTTGTTGAGGTGGGCATGAAAAATCGTCTACATCAAAAAGCTGGGTTACTCGATGATTTCCCCCATCCTGTTAAACTTGCCGAGACTCATGTTAGAGAAGAGCATGTCAAGTGGTTGCAACAAAATATTCCAAATGGATACAAATCTCGCTGGACTTATGCTGGTCCACATCAGATCAACTTTGCTCAAGAAGATGATAAACTGTTATTTGTATTGAGGTGGGCATGATCTGGAGCATGATCTTTGCCAAAGTCTTGACCACAGTTATGTCGTGGATAGATGCTGGCAACCTTAGAAACCGTATGTACAAGATGAGTGAAGAAGCCGAAATCATGCATACTGGGCTGGAAGACATTGTTCGCATGGATCCCGGCGGTGCCATGGGTGTTTATGCACAAAAAGTATTAGACTTGGTCAAAAACCTGGAGTAAGCGACAGTTCTCTCCGTGCCATCTTTTATAGTTGGCCGAAGATACAGTTTTTCGACAGCATAAGCAAGACATTTTTAACTGTGAAGGGTGAGTACCGGCTGCTAATTTGTCAAGATTGTGTTGCGGACCTAATGTATGGTATGTTCCGTTTGCAATTTTTTTATGCACATGGTTATTTTTTCCTAAGAAATTATGAGTTTTATCAGCTAATCGACGATGATTAGGATTGTTATCTCCTAATAAATTATGAGTGCCATTGGCTAATCTTTTTTGACTGATAGCTCGTTGTATCTCTCCGCTTAGAAAAGGATGTGTGCCGTTGGATACTCGTTTTCGATTATTTAATGTAGCAAGAGCTGATAACTCACTGTGAGATAATAATTGTCTTTGCGAGGCTATTAGATAACATGCACCATAATCACCTTGAGCATAATGTATATCGTAGTGCTCTTGAATAGTAATTGCTGTTAGATTATCAGGATTGTTGTTAGAATGATTGCCATCTATGTGATGAATTTCATAGCTACGCCCATCTAAATCTTTTGGTATAAGACCGTGATGATTTTTGTAGATTTTACGATAGTTTGTTGTGTTGCAGTAAATACACATGCTGACGGTTCCTTGTAAACTGTTAGAGTAGTTGGATATTCCAGTATCGCGAACTACACCTTTATTTAGCATAA
>JAULBY010043487.1:0-13020 GCA_032358315.1 Ophiocytium majus
CCGCCGCCGCCGCCGCCGCCGCCGCCGCCGCCGCCGCCGCCGCTGCTTCCGCCTCCACCTCCGCCCGCGCCGCGTGCGCGACGTCCAATGCCGTCACGTCGCCCACCGATGAACCGTCGAGTTTTCGCAGGCCGACGATGCCGGATGCGGCAAACGCCGCGGGCCCGTACGCTGGCGCTGAGCACAGGGGATTGGCGTTTCCGCCGCCGCGCGCGTCGCGCAGGGAGAGGTCTTGGAGGTGGGGAAGGGTCCGCAGAACGCGCGCGTGCGCGGAGAGCGGCGCGCACAGCGCGTTGGCGCGCAGGTCGAGGGCGCACAGCGCGGGCGCGAGCGCCTGCAGCCCCTCCAGGGTCGAAATAGAATTGTAGGGCAGGGACAGGGCGCGCAGGTGGGGCAGGCAGGGCAGGCCCACGAGGGCGCGGATGCGGTTCGCCCCCAGGTGGAGGGAGGTGAGCGCGGTGAGGCAGCCCAGGTGGGGGGCGCAGGAGGCGATGGCGGGGGTGTCCAGGCGGTTGGAGGAGAGGTCCAGGTGCGTCAGGGAGGGGAGGGAGGCCAGCCCCGAGAAGGAGGTGATGCGGTTGCCATGGAGGTTGAGAGACAGCAGCAGGGAGGCTGCTGCGCCTTGTGCCGGTGCCTCGCCGGGTGCTTGTGGCGGGGCCGGCTGCAGCCTGGAGTAAACCTCCGGGATGGAGCCGAGGTCCGCTCCGACGAGAAAAATGGAAGTGGTGGCCGGTGGCTGGCGTGCAGGAGGCAGCAGCTGCTGCTGGTGCTGCTGCTGCTGCTGCACGTCGGGCTCCTGTGCCCGCTGGCGTTTCTGGTGTTGACTGGGGGGCTGTATTGGCTGCAAGGGGAGTGAGTGTGGTGCGCGCGGAAGCTGTTGCTGCTGCTGCTGCTGCCGCTCCTGCATGTCCGGTGCCTGCTGGTGCTGCTGTGAGCGCCTGCGCTGCTGCTGCAGCCGCTGTCCATCTCCACTCCCGTCAGCCATTTCTAGGCGGGAACTTTTCAAACTGCCAGTGAAAGTCAAAATCCAGGCTTTACCTGCACCGTCGGGGCAGACTTGCCGACATGGCACCAGGTGTGAAGGAACGGCGCCCCTGCTGGCCTCTCGTGTTACGGCAGCATCTCAGCCCTGCGTCTCCCGCATGCCAGCGCCTAGGCCTCAGTTTGCGTCAAATAGCCAAGAATGTTGAAGTTTCTGCTCAGCAAGCTCGCACGCAATTTGCTGCTGCACTGCGCAGTGCCCACAGCAGCCCCTCTCAGAGGGGCAGCAGCAGGACAGGGCGGGCAGGCGCGCGCAGCCGGTGTCGAGGCCAGGTGTGTGCAGCAGCGGCGGCGGAGGCTGGCGGAGGAGGCAGCAGCAGTGGCGGCTAGGATGCACCGGGGCAGCGAGTTCAGCAGCCTGGAAGGCAGCTGGGTGCTGGACAGATCCAGGAGCGACGCCATGCAGCCCCACCTGCTGTGCCTCAACGTGGCGGATCTCGCCATCGAGGCGCAGGCCAAGTGCGAGGCGGACAGCGAGAGTAGGAACGTCATCTCCATCAACGGCGCCCAGTTCGCCATTCACAAGCGGACGAAAATCAATGCCCTCACGGAGCACTTCACCCTGGGGACGGAGAGGCAAGTTCGATGCTGGGGCCCTTGCAGCAGCTGGAGTGCGTTGGGTGCAGTGCCTGCAGTGCAGTGCAGCCTGTTTTCAGTTTGTCGGAACAGCCATTCCCACGAAGTGTCGGTCTGCTGCGACTCCAGGTCGACACCGGCAGCCAGCAGCAGCAGGGGCACCCAGCCCGCTTCAATCACATGCAGCGCCTGGTCAGAGGTAGTGTTGTGTACTTTATAGGATGCACATGGCTTTTTGTGTACAGTGTGCCCGAAAGTCAGTGCAATTTGACTCAGTGCGCACGTGATGCAGTGCGGGGTACACACACCTGTCACAGGCCACGTGGTTTATGTACAAACGGTATACCACACCCCAACTGTTTTAGTGCGGGCGCCTGGGCTGATGTGCAGGCTGCAGGGGCAGCGTCACTACCCAGCACCGAAACATGAGTGCACTGTACCTTTTCATATTGGGCTGCTGCGTGCCTGGCCACAGGGCTGCACGTTAGAGCTGCTGCTTGTGCTACGCCAATGCTAAACCCGACATCCAGCCTTGCTGACTACTTCTGAAAGTACTTCAGATGTACTACTGTAGTAGTTGGGAGTGTGTACCTCACCAAATTGGGCTGCAGTGCGCCTGCCACCACAGCCCATGCCCTCCTGGCATAACACACTCGCCCTGCAGTTCACCACACTGGCTCCCAGTTTGCTGGTGCGACGCTTCCCACAGCCCACGGACGGGTTTCACAAGCCATGCAGCGACCCCCAGTGCAGAGCTGGGGGCCATGAGCGCAGCAGCACGGCTCGGTGTTTGACAGGCCATGTACCCCTGTGTACCACGCTGGGTTTGGATTCCAGTTCTTTGGAGTAGGGGTTCAAGTCCCTTCTTTGGTAGATTTTGAACCTCCGGCGGTCGTTTCTGCACGCCTAGCTGCGCTGCTGCTCGCATGGTCACGTGGCTCTGTGGGTGGGGCCCCTCCATGGCTTGTTATGCCCGTCTGCCACAATCAGCTGGTGTGAAGCGGCGTTGCAGCGACCTGGGTTGATGTGTGGCAGAGTCCAGGGCACGTGTGCCACTCCAGAGCGTGGGCTCTGACGCCGGGGCTGGGCTGGTGTCTACATGTGTATGGGAGCACGTCTACTCACTTGACAATTTGCGCCAGCAGCACCTATTTGTGTATACGTAAGGTAGTATATATACTTCGAAGTATGTGCAGTACACACACTTCGAAGTATATACTTCGAAGTACTTCGCAAGTACGTACATGTACACTATAAGTTCTTCTGAAGTATACTTCAAAATTAAGTATATCACAGCAAACGACCATTGCAAGCCCCCTGCCAGCAAGCCTCACCGCTCAAATGTACTTAAAGTACTTGAAGTACGTGGGGTGCAACAGCTCTTTGAGCGGCTGTGCCTTCTTCTTGAGAACATATTTAGTTCAGTAATTGTGGTCAAGCGCTCAAAGGTGTCCGCCAACATTGCCAAGCTGCTAGGAGAGCTGGCTCCGCGCTACCCTTGACCCTCGGGCGGTGCGAGTGGTGCTTGGGGGCGCGCCAGGTGAGTAGGGGTCGGTGACTCCGTAACCTGGCACATGTCTTGACAAGCAAAGGCGCGTAGTCATTGATACTATTTGCCCTTTATTACGGATGCATTCGTATAGGGACAAAAATTATACCATACATGAGTAGGTGACCACTTGCGCTATGGAATGAAGTGGACCCCTTGCACATCCACCATGCAACGCTGCTGATGCGGTATGATTAGAGTTGGGTCACGGCGTATGACGTATTTCATACGTTATACTAGTAGTACAAAATATGGCGAATTTTTAACCATGTACGCCTACACACGCGATATACGGTGTACTTGCCGTATAAATTTGTTCATTTGCATATGTAATACTTCCAGAAGTACGCTGTATTTGCGTGTGTTATACGGCGTAACTGCGAAATTTATACGCTCAGACCCACCACTACGTATGATGGTATTCTACTGTACGGTGTATGATCATATCACCCCTTTCATGACCATGGAGTGACAAAAAATGAACCAGTCTCATGTGTGGCCGCCGATGCCGTGACCCAGGTCCATGCCGGCGTGCAGCGGCACATGCCCATGAATGATGATGGTGTACTACTGTAATATGCTCATAATAACCCCTTGATGACTATGGAACGACAGAAATGAACCAGTTTCAGGTGTGGCCGCCGCTGCTGTGGCAGGTCCATGCCGGCGCGCAGCGGCATGTACGGACTGTACTGTTGCTGATGCTGTATGCTGCTGTGAACACCACCACTTTGAATATGGAATGAAAACGAACCAGTTTCATGTGAACGCCGCTGCTGTGTAGCAGGTCCGTGCCGGCGCGCAGCGGCACACAGGAATGACTGATGATGGTACAAAACTGTAGATTTATTTATTTGAAACGTGTGGGCGTGCAAGAGCCCATGCCATGCATGCTAGCACGCTCATGGCCATGGCATATGCACATGCTACTGTACTATGACAAGATCATCTTTGTTGACTATGGAATGACAAACATGAACCAGTTCCATTTGTGGCCACCGCTGCTGTGGCAGGTCCATGCCGGCGCGCAGCGGCACGCGGCGCACGACGGTCACTCTCCGCACCCCTGGCGACCCCTCCGCCATCGAGGTCACCACCGTCATGCCCATTGCCACGGGCTCGCTTCACCTGGTGGAGACCCGCACGCTTATGGACAAGGGGCACACATGCCTGCAGGTGAGATGCAGCTGCTGCTGAGCACACTGTGCTATTGTGAACCACGTGGAATCATACAGTATTGATTTGTACTCAATGGTACTATGGCTTCATGGGCTTGCTGGTGGAGACGCGCACGCTCATGGACAAGGGGCACACGTGCCTGCAGGTGAGTGCCAGCTGCTGCTGAGCACACTGTGCTATTTAAGTGTGCTCAGGAGTACTTGTACAGTTCACAAGTATTTGTACAGTGCCATTTGGTGTGAGCGCACACTGGCTCCCATCCCGGACAGCGGTCACCCTCGCCTGCAACAGTGTCTGTCTCCACCAGCACTGACTTTGGTCAGCCAGTCACACTGCCGCTGCCTGCTTCGATCGCCGCCGCTTCTGCTGCCGCCGCTGCTGCTGCCGCTGCCGCCACCGCCGCCGCTGCCGCCACCACTCCCGCTGACGGCGCTGCCACTGCCGCCACCACTCCCGCTGACGCCGCTGCCGCTGCCGCTGCTTTTGCCGCCACAGCCGCCGCTGCCGCCACCGCCACTGCCGCCGCTGACACCACTACCGCCGCCACTGTTGCTGCCACTGTCGCCACCACCGCCGCTGACGCTGACGCTGCCGCTGACACCGCCACTGCCACCGCTGCTGTCGCCGCCGCTGACGCTGACGCCGCTGCTACTGCCGCCGCCGCTGCTGCCACCGCCGCCGCCGCTGCCACCACCGCCCCTGCCGCCGCCCCCGCTCAGGAGCTGCGGCTGACGAACGTGACCACGGGCGGCAAGTGCGTGACACGGCGAGTGTGGGTGCGTGTGCCGACCACGCACGCCGACAGAGAGGCCCTGGAGCAGGAGACGCCGCCGCTCACGCAGGCAAACTGCATG
Organism: Ophiocytium majus; assembly: GCA_032358315.1. Taxonomy (NCBI): domain Eukaryota; class Xanthophyceae; order Mischococcales; family Ophiocytiaceae; genus Ophiocytium; species Ophiocytium majus. Next base: position 5,200 of record JAULBY010043487.1, read on the forward strand.
CCGGGGCCCATGCCCCCCAGCACCGTGCCCTGACAGACCCGGAAACAGGAAATTCTGAAGAAAACGCCAGGCACTGGTGCTGCTGAGCACCACCAGCAGCGGAGGCCACCTGCGGGGTGGCAGCGCCGCGGCGGCGATGACAGCGGCGCCGTCAGCGGCGCCGTCGCGCCGGCAGTTTGGCGGCAGAGTGGGGGAGGGGCTGGTGAGGTGACTCGGTGCCTCGCGGTGCCTGCAGGCTGGCTGCACGCTGCTGCCGCCGCACGGTGTGTCGTGCTGAGCACCTGCGGCGCTTGCATGGAGGTGCTGCCTGCTGAGGCCTGCTGCCGCGGCGGCGGCCGCACATGCGCTGGCTTGGCGGCTGCATGTGTAGCCGCTGACGCCGGCTAGCGCCCAGTGCATCAACTGCTGCCGCTGCTGCTGCTGAGCAGCACACAGGGTGCGCCCCATTGACCTCTCTGTGGACCACATGGCCTGCACCATCGGGCTCTGGCAGACACAGCTCGCACGGCCGAAGCCCCTGTGTGCCAGCACTGCGCCACGCAGCACGGCAGCATGCGCACAGCACACGGCTCATGGCTGGTGCCGCCGCTGTTATCTCGCTTGCGGCGCTGGCAGCGGCGGCGGCACCACACCGCGGGCTTTTCGTCCGCTTGCGCGTACACATAGGGCGACCCACACACTGTGGTGCGCGCTGTGCGCGGGTACAGGGCAGTGCACTGGCGGCGGCGCACCGCCCTGCTGCCGTGCAGCGCACAAGCATGCAGGTAGCATCGTATGTGCAGCAAGTCAGTGGCATGCGCTGGAGTGGCCGGGCTGCTGCCGCGCCGGGCCTGGTGCCCTCCCTCGCTCGATATTTTAACGAGTTTTGCTGCCGCTGTTGCGGTGGCAGTGCGCGGGGCATGCAATTGTTTGGCCACTGGATTTTGGCTCTTGCTGCCATGCTGCTTGCCACACGCTGTGCGCGTGACGTTGCCAAAGCGGCGCCAGCAGCATGCCGGTTCGAGCGCGGCTTGTGTGAGGTAGGGACTCCAGGCGGCGGTATATCATACGGCGGGCCGGCCCGCCCACACAGACGCTCCGCACGCCTTTCGTAGCCGGTTCCTGTCGTGGTCGCCCCCAGTGCCGGTGTGTGTGTGCGAGCATGCAAAGCCCCCACGGTGTGTGCAGCAGAGCATGCGTTGTGTGGTGTGTAAGTCGCGTCACTAGCTATGACCAATAAGCAGAGGTATTGGCATGTGGCTGTAGCCACTCATTCAGGCCGTGGCTGCAGCATGTGAGGCTGTGGGGTGCGGTCACCGTGGCTGTTGCAGTTGTCAACCGCCTGCGGGGTGTCTACGTTGAAGGCCAGTAGGGGTTTATTTACCCTACAGTAACGTGAAGGTTTTTTTTGTGTGTTAGTCTAGACACGCGGGGTCACCAGTGGCCTACCAGCGATCGAACCAGGTAGGGTGCACTCAGCAGCACGACGTGCTTGTGTTTACACATCAAGGGTGGGTGCGGCGCCGGTTGAACTTGAGGTAACAGTCATGGTGACATGAGGGCATGTGGGCACTGATTGAATTTTGCATGTTGAAGTTCAACTTCAAGGAGCATGGCGTGCCATCACATCGCTGTCGTTTGGCACACCGTGGGGGCTTGTTGCCTGCTCACATTTGCTGCACACACACACCACACACCGGGGAGCCACCACGGACCACAATGAGAGGCGACCGGGGCGTCCGAGTGGGCAGGCTGGCCCGCCTTAGGATACACTCCCGTCTGGAGTCCCTACCTCACACAGCAGGGATCAGCTGACAGCTGACTCTCATTCGCTGGATGTGGGCTAGCTTGCCAAGGCAGCTGCAGCGACCTCCGAGCTTCAGGGCTGTATTGGCTGGCAACGCCATCAATGGCCACGCCAGCATACTCGCCACTCCAGCAGCTTGTCGCCCCTCCGCCGGTCAAGTCGTCAGTGTTGTGCTGGAACCTGTGCTTGACGCGTTAGGAGACGTGCTTTTCCGTTTACAAACCAGGTTTTACACCTCCTATGCGTCTGCATGTCAGGTGGGGCATGCAGCGTGCATATCCAGTGGCAGCATGGCAGCACCATGGCCTTGTGCAACAGTGGGCAAAATGAAACCACCATTCGCACCGACGTTTTATTTCCAATGGCGGTGCACTGGTGTGCACAGGCAAGCTTGTGCGGCGCATACACACCCCAGCGTAAAAAAAGCCCGCAGGCACAGCTGCTGAGCATCGCACCCTGCAGCCGCAGCACCCGCTGCTGCCGCTGTGGCTGCTGAGCGCCGCTCCTGCCGCCAAGGCGGGGCCGTGGCTGCTGCCCGGCATGAGTGCCAGCTACAGTAGCGCGCTGCTTGTGCTGGCGCCTGTGGCAGCTGCTGAGGACGGTGGCTGCTGAGCACGGTCACTCCGGGTGGCTGCGCCTGAGGCTGCAGAATCACTGAAGCTAGCTCGAGCTGAGCACTGCTGCAGGTGCTGTAGCTGCTGAGCAGGCAGTTGTTGCTGAGCAGCGGCATGCTCACTGCTGGTATCCGCAGTGCATGTGCCCTTGGAGCTGTTGCTGAGCGCTCCGCTGCTGCTCTAGCTGCTGAGCACACAGCCACTGCTGACCATGGTCACTGCTGCTGGCTGGGCCTGTGCGCGCACCATGTGTGCTCCAAGGGCTGCCTGGACACCATTGCTGCTGAGCACTACTGCTGCTGTAGCTGCTGATCACGCAGCCACTGCTGAGCATGAGCACAGTCACTGCTGCTGCCTAGGCCTGTGCCCGCGCCATGTGCAGTCCGAGCGTCCCTGAGCACCACTGCTGCTGAGCACCGCTGCTGCGCTAGCTGCTGAGCATGCAGCCACTGCTGCACGCGGCCGGTGCTGCTGGCTAGGCCTGTGCCCGCGCATGTGCAAGGGCTTCTGAGCACCACTGCTGCTGAGCACTGCTGCTGCTCTAGCTGCCGATCACGCAGCCACTGCTGAGCATGAGCACAGTCACTGCTGCTGGCTAGGTCTGTATGTGCACTCCGAGCCAAGAGCACCGCTGCTGAGCACTGCCCCTCTAGCTGCTGAGCAGGCAGCCACTGCCGAGCAAGGTCACTGCTGGTGGCTGGGCCGGTGCCCGTACCATGTCGGCTTGGAAGGCTTCCAGTTCTTGCTCGTGCCACGGTTGACCGCGCCCGCGCGCGGCTTGTCCTGCTTGGCGCGCGCGCTTTTTTTCTGCACGTACGCCGCAGGCACGCGGGCACAGCAGCAGCAGCAGCGCCAGGCGTTGTGTGAGCGCAGGTGCCGGTGCCGCTACGGCTGCGCAGCGCCACAGTGGTCTTGCCTAGTGGTGGTGCTTCAGCAGGCAAGTGAGAGCGGCACCGAGTGCAGTTCTGATGTGGTGCGGGGGTGGCCGTGACATATGCTTCGAGCCAGGGGGCGGTGGTGTGCCGCCGATAGCTGCGTGGGCCTACCAAAAGAAAATGAACTTGGGCAGAACATGTGGCGCACAATGCCACAATACACCTTGGAAGCACATGTCCACAGGCGCAGCAACCTCTGCTGAAGGGAGCTTGTTCACCAGCGCACCTCCGCACTATAGTACATAGTACCAGCGTCTACCCATGACTTGTGAAAGGGGAACCATGCGCACCACCAATGTGTGGGGGGGGGGCGGGCACTAGACCCCACCTTGTAGGGTTCTCCGTCTTGCGCAGGCTCAGCCGCGCGGGCATGCCGTAAAAGCCCAACCGCACCTGCCTCTGCAGCTGTGCTCATCGTTTCTTACTGACGGACTTGAAGGGGACTCCATGTGGTACAAAAAGTGTAATACTTCGAAATACTACTGCAGTACGAACAAAGTACTTCTGAAGTGCACACCTGTACCGCACCACTTTTTGAAGTATGTGGCTCACCTTGTACGGGTTCTCGGCCTTGCGCAGGCTCAGCCGCACGGGCATGCCGTGGACGCCAAACCGCACCTGCCTCGCCAGCTGTGCTCATCCTTCCTTCCTGAAAGACTTAACGAAGGGGACTCGTGTGGTACAAAAAGCGCAAATACTTAGAAATAAGTACTTCTGAAATACTTTTTTGCAAGTATTTTTCCCACCTTGTAGGGGTTGTCGGCCTTGCGCAGGCTCAGCCGCACGGGCATGCCGTGGAAGCCAAACTCTGCCTGCAACCCCTTGACCAGGAAGCGCTGGTACGAGTCCAGCAGCGTTGCGGCGTTCGACCACAGGCAGAAGGTGGGGGGAGCGCGCGACACCTGTGGAGTCAGCAGCAGGCGACACAGCGGCGCAGCAAGCGGCGGCGGTTAAGCGCGTGGCTGCAAGTCAACCGGGCCAAGCGCACTTTGTGCAGCCGCTGGAGCGCTTACTTGTGCCAGTTACTGCCACTTCAAAAGCACTTTTATTCATTGGCGCCTGTGGCGTTCGACCACAGGCAGAAAGTGGGCGGAGCGCGCGACACCTGTGGAATCAGCAGCAGGCGACACAGCGGTGCCGCAGGTGGTGGTGGTTAAGCGGTGGCTGCGGTGGCTGCGGTGGCTGTATATGGTATGTACTTCTTTGAAGTATAACACATATTTATGTGAATTCAGCGGCGCAGCAAGCGGTGGTGGTTAAGCGGGTGGCTGCAGTCATGTGGAGTCAGCAGAGCTGCGAGCGGTGGTGGTTAAGCGGTGGCTGCCAGTCAGCTTGGCAAGCGCACTTTGCACAGCCGCCGGGGTGCTTGTCATGCTAAACTTGTGCCAGATACCGCCGCTTGAGAAGTGGTTGTATTCATTTTGCGCTTGTCGGCTGCAAGAGCCCAGGTCGTGCAGACCAGCATGAAGCAAAGGCATGTATGCTCCCGCCGCCGCATAGCCATACTCACGGCTTGGCACAGTCAACAACGACAAGTGCTGCAAGCAGGCAAGCCTGAGCCGCCGGCAGGTTAGGGCTCCACCTGCCAGGGCAGGTCGTCCGCCAGGGCGCCATTAGCCCCCGCCTGTGCACCCGGCCCTTAAACACCTGGCGCCGCAATGTATACAAACGTGCGCCGACACATCGCATGGGCAGTGAAGTGGACGGTGTCGCGCAATTGTCAACAGTTTTTTATCTGCACTTGTCAGGGACGTGTACAGGCCCGAAAATGTAGGGGATGTATGCGTAGGGGTGGAATATATGTGCAACAGGCCAAAATTGCTGGCGTGTCAAGGCATGCAAGCTACAGCGCGAGCGCGCACAGCGCCACACTAAGAGTGCCCGCGCCGCGTAGAAGTAGTAGTACTGTCCTACTTCAACACTGTCATAGTTGAAGTGCGGGAGAAGCACAGGTAGGTGGCCGTCCGGCGGAGCGCACTCTTCTCAAATTCATGGTTTGAGGGTTGGGATGCTGCAGGGGGTATGCAGGGGCACACATGCTCATGCGGGGGTAGTTTTGCGTGTCTGTGCAGCAGGCAGACATTGGCGAGTGGTGTTTGAAAATGCGCAGACATCATGCATGAGCAAGATAGTTGAGTCGGATACTTGAGTCGGATACTTGAGGTTCTGTGGTGTCCGCACCTGGCTCAGTAATACACTGTTCAGTTTCAAGTGCTGTCGAAATCGTACAGGGGTGTGATTAACAGCGCAAGGAAAACAGTTTCCTCAACCGACTTTTCGGCAAACAATACTCATTCTTTCCGCATAGCACTTCTGAAGTACTTCTTGAAGTATTATCGCGGGCGATAGCACACCTGGGTGAGATACTTGAGTCGGGCGGTGCGGGCGGACGCCGTCTGCCGCTTGCCGCCGCCAGATACCATACTGTATACCTTAGAAGTACGGTGTACTCAGTATACACTACTTCAGTAGTACAGCCTACGGGTGGCAAACCTGGGTAAGGTACTTGAGTCGGGTGGTGCGGGTGGGCGCCGTCCCCCGCTTGCCGCTGCCAGATACTTTTATTCTGTATACTTTGAAGTACTTTTCAAAAGCACTCAGTGGGTATACACTACTTCAGTAGTATGGGTAGGCTACGGGTGGCATACCTGGGTAAGGTACTTGAGTCGGGTGGTACGGGTGGACGCCGTCCCGCGCTTGCCGCCGCCAGATATCATACTTCATACTTCAGAAGTACGCAGTACACACTACTTCAGTAGTATAGGTAGACATACCTGGGTGAGATACTTGAGTCGGGTGGTGCGGGTTGACGCCGTCCCGCGCTTGCCGCTGCCGGATATCTCGCGCGGCGGAGGGTGTATCCTCTCCACCTGCACATGGGGCCGCGGGCACAGAACGGCAGCGGTGCTCAGCAGCAGCAGGGGTGCTCAGCAGCAGCAGGGGTGTGCTGCTCAGCAGCTGCGCACGCCCGTGCACGGTGGCTGGTGGCGTGCTGCTGGCACACGCCGGTCCTGGGCAAGCGCGGCAGCAGCACACGCATGCATGTGCAAACTTCAAATGCAGCAGCGGTGCGCGCGTATCATACCTCTTGACTATGGTACATGAATGAGATCATACTTCACAAGTGTTGTCATTTACCGTACTTAGGGGCCACACGCAATACTGCCTGCCGGCCGCTCGGGCCCGCCAGCTAGCAGCGCTTACGCTCTTGGTCATTCAAAGTTGTGAGTTTGTTGTGTACGCTGCCGGGCATCGCCGTCGCCACGAGCGTGCTGGCATGCAGCGGCATGGGCTCCTGCACGCCCACAAGTGCAATTCAATGGAACTACTTGAAGTGCATGCAATATGTAACATTGCACAGCCACTTGTTGAGTAGTAGCACGCGCGCTTATGAAGCAGAAATCCACTTCAGAGCGCAACAAATGACACCTTGCGCAGCCATTGGTTGAGTAGCGCCGTGGGCACGCGCTGGCGCCAGCGGTCGTGGGCGTTGACCACCTGCGAGGGCGGCGCGGAGCAGCGGCCACATGTATGTGCCAGGGTGATGCAAGCGCTTCAATCAATCCCAAAAAATGAAGGACCCATCTGATTTCAAGTGCATAGGTTGAGGAAGTTTACGCTGAAACAAACGGCAAAAATAGACGATCAATCTGATTTCAAGTGACCAACTTGAGGAAGGTGGTGCTAAAACAGTGTATAAAGGATGAAAGGATCACACGAGGCGCACACTATTAACTTCATATTTTTTATTACTTTTAACTCTTGGGTGACCTTATGTAGGTTATTAATTGTGAGCAGCGGCGACGTGCCGTGTGACACTAGCGCTTATTCAGGCGCAACCTAAGGAGGCGGCGCGGAGCAGCGGCCACATGTACGTGCCAGGGTGACGCAATAGCTTAATGGGTCAAAATCAATGCCACCAGCCAGTTTTAATTTGCTACACCACTTGTAGTATGCAGTGCCTCAAAATCACGCATGAAAAAGGCATCAAGCCGATTTTGGCGTCCGCAATCGCTCCACTACTTCAATACATCAAGGATTGAGCTCCGCTTGGGGCGCGGAAAAGCCCTGCGCACGTGGTGTGCGGTTGGTGGTAGCATGATACCAAGTACACCTCATACAAGGCAACAGCCGATTTTGGCATTCGCGGCTATTCACTAGCTCCACGCACCTATTTTTTTGTTTGTCAAGGATAAGGCAGAGCGGCGGGCACTCGGATGCTCACTGTGGTCGTGAACTCGTTGATGCCAGTGAGTCTACAGAGAAGTTACGCCCTCCCCTTGTATCCAAAGAAACACTCCTTTTGAGGAAAATGTTTTGACAGCAATGTACATGTACCCACCCCACCCCACCCCATATTTTCAGTCATTTCAGTAGAACAGGGAAATGCATGAACTACATACCATGGGCATATTTTATTTCCACTTTTCTTTTCAGACCAAAGTTGCTCACCGTGGCCATCTCGTCGACGTGGTAGCCAGTGAGG